>JAULBZ010001139.1:0-24014 GCA_032360805.1 Neoturris breviconis | reverse complement strand
TTTTTCTCAAAATTATTGAATTTTACTTTTTTAAAGCTTCTAAGATATCTGCTTTTGGTAACGAATTTTTGAGATGGCTCCTAACTTGTGTAAAACCATGAGTGTATTGTTTTGCGGATTCAGTTAAGTTGATACTGATACCCACACAGGATCACAAAATCATAAAAAAATGTGCATGGGTTGTGGATAATCACAGTAGGACTGGTTCTACAGCACATCCAGCAGAATTGACAGTTGTGCAAGCCTGTAAATACTATTGGAGATTATCTGTGGAGGGGTGTTTTTTAGTATAGTTTCCTGTGTTATAGCTGACAACTATATTCAAAGTCACTCCTCCACAGATGATCTACAATGGTACTTTGAGACGTGACTGCAAGTTGCAACCTCCTCTAAAGATGACATTGTTTTGCTCACTTTTTAGGATCTAGTGCTCACTATTTAGGATCCATTGAATTTGCAAACATTGTATTGTTCACTATTTAGGATCCATTGAATTTGCAAAGTAAATTACAAAAACATCAAGCATTTATCTCTGAACTGAATGCAAATGAATCACGTATTGCTGGTATTAAAGAAAAGGGACAGGAATTGATTGATGCTGGCCATTATGCAAAAGATGATGTGCAGAATCGTTTGCATGAAATAGATGAAGAATGGACTGAATTGAAAATCAAAGCAGAAGAAAAAGGTTTGTAGGAGCTTTTTAAGATTTAAGGCCTGTTCTGTTCTTTGACAAACAGTATTTGAAAAGTGGAGTGCAGTACTATTTTTAGTGACGGTACATACATACCAAGACTAGTGGTTGAAATAAGAGTAAATAATCACTGTGAAAGAGTGACTTGTGAATAGCGTCAGACTTGGTCTGAAGCTATGCTCAAAAATATATCCTCCACAGTGGCTACTGTGTATCAATATATATACATATAGTTTCAGTTCCAGTTCTAGTTTCAAATACCAAGACAAATTTTGATTAAAAGAAGCCAAAAGCTAATAGAAATTAAAAATAACGATTCAACGTTTTAGAGGGACCATCTTCAAAATTCGTTTCAAAAAGCAGATATTTTAGTAGCTCTAAACTAAGCCAAAATTGATAAATTTGAGAAAAGTTAATCTACCATGACGAGTGTGAAGTCAATGAGCTTGCAATTTGTTGGTTTCTTCAGTACGAAAAAACTAATCAAATGCAAGATCTTTGATTCAGCACTCTTTCCCTGCAAATGAATTTTGGAGACGGTCCTTTACTATAGAGATGGGAGCAATAAGTTTAAAATAAATAAAACATAACATCACTGTAACTGTTGTGACAAAGGCAAATTGATACCATAAGAGATCGTCTCTGAAATTTGTTCCCAGGGGAATAGTGCTGAAACAACGATCTTGCAATTGATTGGTTTCTTCGTACCGAACAAACCAATCAATTGCAAGCTTGTTGACTGAACACTTCATCGTAGATTAATTTCTCAAAATCTATTGAATTTGACTACTTTAAAGCTGCTAATCAGCTTTTTTGAAACGAATTTTGGAGATGAAAGTTCAAATGTTTTATGGAATAACTTATAAATAACTTGCTTTTAATTTTTAAATAGGTGGCAAACTTGTTGAAGCGAATCAAGAACAACAATTTAATAGAAGTGTCGAAGATCTTGAGATGTGGTTAGCAGAAACAGAAAATCAACTAAAATCGGCTGATCTTGGAAAGGTAATCCTAAAAATAATTTTGAAATAAATATATTCATGGTATATTCATGAAATATTTTTCAAATAGATATTTGAAAATTGTGTGTAGGTCCTTTTTGTTTCTGTAGTTATATTTATCCCTTATATTAATAAGAGTAATGAATAGCCCGGCTTAAGGATTTGTGCTGTCCATACCATAAATAAGTTAAATAAAACATGTGATGTATCCTATTTGTGTCTGTCACAATAGATTAACTCACAGTGGATGCATTTATGTGTGAACAAGATCACTTTCAATACTTGCCAAACTGTGTTGTAATGGTTTAGTGACTAAAATTGGAAAATGATAGACCAACGCGCACCAATTGCAGTATATGAAAACTTGCATTTTCAGAGGAGCACAAATTTACTAATCTCCCCCGTAGAGCTTTATGCATATGTGTGTGCAAAGAATAGATGTCTTTAAATCACTGGGTAAAGTATAAACTTGCATGCCATAAGCGCTCTACTTTACAAGCACGCAAAATCTGAAAACATCTGTGGTGGAGAGTCACATAAATCTTTCAACAATTAAGTTTGTACCATTCCGTCTTTGCTAGGGGTGATACTTAAATGGTAACGACTAACTAACCACACACTACACACTGATGACCGATGTCAAACAAGCCTGAGTTTCCAAAGTTATTTATGATTTTCTCCGGAGATACACAATTTTATTTTCAATACAAGCATTAGATTATTTTTATCTCCTTGCTTTTTGCCTACCTGAGCAGGAAAATGTTCGCTTTATCATTTTTTCTATTACATACAACAAAAACCTGCAACTTCTCTCCGATCATTTATGGCTATGTTCAATCAGCTTCAAAAAACTTGTTACAGAAATTATAGCCACAGGAATAACAACAGCCTTATTTTTTGTACATGGACTACCGTGTATAAAGTGGCGTAATTATTTTCTGCATTTTTACTCTCACGAAACACTCTTATTCAGCACAATTCTTACGTCAGAGAAAAGCATGCAGAATCACAATTTTTTTTCTGTTTGGTAAAACATGATACTGATCCTGATGCTGATCTTCCACTGTGTTGCTTTTTAGCTTTTTCAACAGAGAAAAAAAGAAGAAGAAAAAAAAGTGTGCAGCCCGTTTCAATGTCTTTGTGATTATAATTACAAATCTAACAATAATCTGTTAAATTTCTAGGATTTGATGAGTGTTAAGAATCTTCAAAAGAAACATGGGTTACTAGAAGCTGATATATTAGCACACCAGGTTTGTTGTTTTTCTTTCTTTTTCGTTGTTTGTTTTTAACTTGCATTATCATCTTGGTAAATAGATGCAGACAAAACACAAAAAAATCTACGTTATACAAAATTATTCTGAGTTGGAGTCGGTCATTGATTCCATATCCTTAAAACATGTTACAGATATTTGGATCATTAGTTCATTGGTGAATTGTAAAAGAGAAATAGATTCTGTAATGTTGCATTAATAGGTTGCTTGGCGTGAACGAATATCTGAAATGATGTTGACCTAACACACTTTTGTAAAGATTAATTTTTGTTGAATTTTGTCAATTTTAGTCGATTTATTCCTACCAAATAAGTTGGTTTTAGAGTGAAATTTTGAGATGGTCTCTATTCATGAATACCTTTTAATTATAGTCAGTCCAATGTCCACATTCAGTAAGTATTAACTTTTACGGGATAATAATTATTTTATTTTGTAACAGGATCGTATTCGAGTTAACACAGAAAATGCACAACAATTTGTAGATGGAGATCATTTCCATGCAGATGCAATTGAAGCTAAACAACAAGCGTTAGTGGAAAGATACAATCAACTTGAACAGCCTGTCAACAAGAAAAAGAAAGACCTGGAAGATTCTCGACGATACCATCAATATTTACGTGATGTAGAAGATGAAGAGAGCTGGATACGTGAAAAGGAACCTATTGCATCATCACTTCATACTGGTCAGTATAAAACATTCTTAGTGTTACAACAATAAATCTTACAAGTCTGTAAATAATGGATATCACCCATGGAGGAGTGTTTATTAGTTCCAGCAGTTATGTACAGACTTGATCTTGTTGTTATTAATTAAGTAATTTAAGAAGAGAACACCTAATTTTTTTTCTGAAGAGTATTGCAATTTTTTTACAGCAACAAAAGAAAGCCTAGTATTAGCAAATTTTGCAGTGGAAAATTTAAAATACCAACAATGCTACGTACTTTTGATAGCGTTTAAAAAAATCTGTCAAGATTAATAAAATAAGACCATTCCCAGTTAGCAAAAACTTGTTCAAAGTCTGCAGTAAAGACACTAGAACACCATGTTGTTTTAGTATTTTTACTGCAGACTTGAACAAGTTTTTGCCCTCTGGGGTTAAGTATATAATATAAACTATTGTTTAGGCAAAGACTTGATTGGTGCACAAAATTTATTGAAAAAACATCAAGCAATCATGGTGAGTATGTTAGGAATCAGCTCAAGAATTATTGTCTACAGAGAAGATTACCGAGTCATCACGCTTACAGTAATTGGCTTCTTCATGACAAAGAAACCAATTGTTTGCTTCTTCAGTAAAATAAGTCTCCAAAATACAATTTACAAAGAAAAGTACTGAGCCAACAATCTTTTAATGGATGGATTTTTTTATACTTTTTAATTCCGGCTGAAGAGAGTCGAGACAGTGATACGTTCAGGCTCAAACTTTCACTTTACAACGTGTAATCTTTATCTTTACATCCATAAACTGAAATAAGGAATACAAAATGTAGGCATGCAGAAAAAGAGCTGACCAAAGTACACAAAAGTAATCTCGTTGATATTTTTCTGAGTTGCCCCCCTACATTTTTGTGAAAAATATTTTTATTTTGCTGACCCGAAAAAACTGTCTTCGTTGCCCATAGAACAACCAATTTTCTCTGTTTTATTTCGCCATGGTTTTGGAGGGTGTTCTTACAAATAGCTCGAAATAGTGCCCTATGTAGGAGGGGGCTTCCTTACACCCAGCTGATGGTTTTAGGCAGACTTGCTTTGCTCGTTTTCGTTTCGGGCGGAGCGAAAAACAACAGTGGCATGTCTGGTATTCTAAATAATTGGTGTATTGTAGTTGTTATTTACATTTTAGAGTGAAATTTCTCATCATGAGCCGCAAATTCAAAATGTTTGTAAATTTGGAGAAGAAATGGTTAATGAAGGTAAATAAAATAAATTTTATGCCTTATTATTTGTTAAAAATTATCACAAATTACTCAATATGCTCATAAATTTCTGAATCCAGATTGTTTTGTTTACTATTCTTGATCCACAATAAATGTATAATCTATTTACACTTTTCGTATATTATTTCCTCTATTGTAGATCATTTTGCATCTGAAGATATCACTGAAAAGAGTAACGACTTACAATTACAATGGAAGGATCTTTTGGTGAGTTATAGTGATTTCATATTAGCAGTATTGTTACCATGTTTTTAACCCTTTTTGGCCTGGGCCTTTAGTATGCCCTTATTTGGCCTGGGAGGAGGAAGGGAGGGGGGCAAAAAAGCCCCTATTTTCTCAGAAACTACTAACGCTAGAAGCATAATAATCCAGGCAAGTATTCTCTAGCACAAATACTTTTTATTTCTGCCATAATTATAACGATGCGTGACTTTTTTTGCTGATGTCAGCAAAATATTTGAAAATTTTAGAAATTTCAATTTTCTGCAAATTGGTACCTACACTTAAGAAGCCGTAAATTTTGAGGAGCCATAACTTTTGATTGAGAAAATATTTTTTAATTCTGTTTTCGGATTCTGAAAGACGACGGAATTCTCTTTTGTAAATATGCCAAAATTATTTTATGAAAATGACGTCATCAGTCAGTATTACAGATAAGACAATAAAGTTTCCAATAACATGGAAAATAAATAAATAAGTAAATGAATTGATTGCTCCCATAATATATTATTAAGTATTACTAATGTAGTCTGAAAAATAATGAGAACTTAATATTTTAGGCAAAAGGGGACATTCGTAAAACTGATTTAGAAGATGCTCTTCAAACTCACCAATATTTAGCAGATGCACAAGATGCTGAATCGTGGATGAATGAAAAGGAACCTCTTGTTAGTAATGTGGATTATGGTAAAGATGAAGATACAGCTCAGGTAAGGGTTCATCTTAGAAATAAAATAACAGAGAAGCATACTGAGTCAATGATCTTGCAAGATCGTTGACAAATTTTTTTTTGTGCAGTTTCTTTTTGTTGAATTTGGTCAAATTTAGTCTCTTCAAACATACCGAACAAATGCTTTAAATGGAATTTTGAAGTGGTCCCTATTCATGTGCAGTGCTTGATATAAAAACTAATGTTGAGGTGCAATTTTTTAGTATCTCCGAACTTTGTAGCCTGAAGATTATGCTCTAAAACCTCTCCTCCACACTGATGGTTATTATAATGTATAAGCACCGAAGTAACCTTTACAGAGGTTTTTGACTGTGATTATTTTTGGAGTATACTGTGCTATTGATGTATGATTTCATTATAGGCTATGTTGACAAAACATGAAGCTCTTATGGCTGATATCGAGGCATACAATACCGTTATTCACAGTTTACGTGAGCAAAGTCAAGAGTGCAAGGTAACTTTCTCACTTATTCTTTCCCTCTTTCTAACATTTAGCACAAATTATATTATTGTTGTTATTGTGGAGGAGTGATATTTGAGCATAGCTTCAGGCTAGAATGCCTGAAATTCTGCTCAAAAATCCCTCCTCCGCAGTGATTATTTACTCTTATTTCGGCCACTGTTATGAGGAAAATATGCACAGAAGAATCGATATTCTTTCATTTATCAGCGTTAAGTATATCTAAGAATGTTAAAACAACAGTTCGATTAATTCGTTCTATTATAGAGATGGAGAATTTGATAGAAGAATAAAATAAAAAATTAAATCATCCCATAATAATTCGTTAATATTCTTCTGCATATTAGGACTTTAAGCCTTTGCAATCACCTTTAAATAAATAAAACCTCTGCTTTCTCAGTGGGCAAAGACTTTGAAATCGTTGTTCTAGTGTCTTTACTGCAGACTTTGAACAAGTTTTTGCCCACTGAGTTATTCAATATCCTGTTATTTAGCCATTGATATCTGGTGACATCTCTGATAAGGAAGTTGTAGAAGTAATTGAAGATTATGAAGAAAAAAACCCGCGTGAAATCTCTGTTCAAAAAAAACAAATATTGACACTCTTGAACAGTAGTAATCGGGAATGGTGGAAAGTTGAAAGCGATGATCGACAAGGCTTTGTACCTGCGTCTCATCTTAGAAGAATTGATGCGGCTAAAGCTTCACAAGATTTACTAGCCAGTATTCCTGAACCTGAGACAATTAGCGATCGACAAGGCCAGATTGACAGTCAGTAAGTATGCAGTGGCACTCCAGGATTATGTAGATAGTAAATTATTGATTTCAAATTCATGGTTGTTGACATGATATCAGTGTTCGAGTAAGAGTAAATAGTTTGTGTGGAGAAGTTATTTATGAGCATTATTTCTGGCAAGCTATGTTAAACAATTACTCCTCCACAGTGATTATTTGCTCTTATTTCGACTGCTGCAGCAGAACTTATGTCGAACTTTATTGAAACAATAGGAATTCTACATATCAACGTTAATATAACCTACTCCTTGTATGTAATCTTTACACAGTCTACAAGAACAAATTGGTAACCATGTATTAATTTTTCTTTTAAATTTATGAAAGGTGTCTAAGTCCCTTAGATCGTTTGGTATCAAATTCCATACAATAGAGCCAAAGTATTTGATGGAGTCATGTCCGTAGTGAACTGTATTTACAGAAGAAAGGGTGAAATCAGTTTGCGTACGGTGATCACATTTTTAAAAATCGTTACGAACAAATATATCCTTCATAATTCCTGGAGATATATCATGTTTTGCCTTATAGAGTTCCAAAGCTAAACGCTGTATGTTTGTTTCTATGGTGAATTTTAAAAGATTTATCCTATATTAAAAGCTCTTCAAACGAAGTATCATCTTGTACGATACAAAGTGCTCTTTCATGAACTCTGTTTTTTCTTTTAGATATGCCGACTTAATAGGTAATGCACAGGAAAGACATGCCAAATTGGAAGAATCAATGAAAAAGAATGCAATGTTAAGAGAGGCTAAAGAAATTGAAACATGGATACAAGATTCGGTACATTAAAATCCATTTGATTTTTCTAATTCCCATTGTTCTGCAATAACAATTTCTTTTCTATCAATACTATTTCTATCAATACTATTTCAGTCCTTGAAAACTAGGAAATTCACTATGGAGAAATGCATTTGAATAATGCTCAAATGCGCTCTTCTACAGGTGATTACCTTAGTGAATCTTGGGGGATGCTGTTCTGGTTATTGCAAGTTATAATAAATTTTCCGATTGTATGAGGACAGTATTAAAAAGTGCTAACTTAGATAAAGTGCTATGGGGCTGTTTATATGGAAAAATTCATGCCAGTAAGCGGGCTGACCCTATAAGCAGCAAGAAAATATTTGTCCTTTCATAGTAAGGAGAATTTTCATCCTCCTGAGGTTAGTCACACGTCCTATTCGAACCAATTATTATAATTCTATTTTTCCTCCTAGTAACCAAGACGATACATTTTCTTTTTCAAATAAATTTATTCATTAATAATTTTTTAACTTACGCAAGGTTATTATGTGTTCACTTTTTGAAGAATACTCTCAACTTTCATATGACTTAAATTTAAGGGAAACATCACAATTAATGTCAAGTATTTTTATTTGTAATTACTATATTTGAGCAAATCGTTCACAGTGGCAGTTAAATAAACATATAAAACTAAATAAAACATGGGTCAAAGTAAATTGCCTAGCTTCAAGAAGGAGGACTTATTTTGAAGGATAACTAAAAAGGGAATAGAAAGAGTCAGGGAGTTCCCATATGTGGTCGAAATAAACATAAATAATCATGATGACGAGTGATTTTTGAGCATAGTTATACAACCTGAAGCTATGCTTAAAATACCCTCCTGCACTTTGATTATTTACTCTTATTTAGACTACTGAATTTTCCATTATTTAGGAAGCAGTGATAACATGTCAAGAAGTAGGTGAAGATATGGATGGTGTTGAAAGATTACAAAAAGAGTATGACGAATACAAAAAAGTATGAATATTTATATCATAACGAGTCAAAATAATAATAAATAATCACTGTGGAGGAGATTTTTGATTATGTTCGAAAATTGCTCCTCCACAGTGGTTCTATGTAAGCTGTGGAGGGGTACGATAAGCACTAATAATCTTCTACAGAACTTGTTCAACAGACACTATCCATGTTACCTTACATCTTTAAAAATGAATATAGTATATTGCATCGTCATCCACCATTTTAACTTGATTTTTGGAGCCCTGAAATTATGCAGTAATAAATTATTATTATTATTGATCATGCTGAAGGGAATTAATGGAAATCCAAACTTCATAGTTTAAATTCATTGTCTATGGGAAATATTCATGCAGTCTTGAGCAGTGTTCGGAATAAGAGCAAATAATCTTTGTGGAGGAGTGGTTTTTGAGCATAGCTTAAGGTTACAAAACCAAAAAACATCACATAATATGGAGGTCGTCAGTTCATGATAATATTGTGAACTTTTCTTATTTTTCTTTAGGACATGATTGCACAGGAAGCACATATAAAGGAATTGCAGGTTCTTTGTTTACAATTAAAAGAAGACAAATCTTCTGATTATGAAAAAGTGCAAGAAATCTTAGAGGTATGTTCATAGAGTTGTTATTAGTAGGAACGAAGATATCAAATCAAGATAATACAAATGATTATGATGATGAAGAGTAGTCACAAAAAAACCTTCAGGCATCACCATGGAAGATTATTCTTGAGTACAGTGTTCAGCTTAGCAGTTGAAAACTGTACTCAAAAACACTCATCCACAGGTGGGCATTACCTGTGGAGGATTGTTTTTGAATACAATTTTCAATTTTGTAGCTGAAAACTGTAGTCAAGAAACACTCCTCCACTGGCGATGTCTGACATTTATTGTTTCTTCGTCATTATACTCTCCTACACAGGTACTATTATTGACTTTTGAAATAGAAATCACATTATTTTCTACATTATTTTCTACTTTATAGAGGGTAACAGAAAGATGGGAGCAAATGCACCAAACTGCTCTTCTGCGTAAACAAGCTTTAGAGAATGCTGCAGAAATTCAAAAGTTTCATCGGTAAGAATGATCAAAACATTTTAATGAAACATTCAGTAGCTGAACTAAGAGCCAAAATACTCACTGTGTAGGGGTGGTTTTTGATGATCATAGCTTATGTACTCTTATTATATTATGACTATTGACATCATCAAATGTCAACATACCAGCTCTCGGAATTCGGGTCGGCATTCCCATGTGTAGGAGCATCTTTGGAAACTAATTTTCAGCTAAGATAAGATCTTCACAGGGGAAGGAATGTTGACCTGAATTCAAGATGGCTGACATACTAGTTCTAAGTTTATGGCCAAAGGATGAAAAACAAAAGGGTACTACATTGTAGTTACTGCTAGATTGTACAGTGTTTGATATAGGAACAAATAATCACTGTGGAGGAGGGTCTCTTCCACACTAACTAACTATTTTGAACATTGTTGTATTGTACCAAAAAGCCTGAATATTTGCCAGACATTACCTGTGGAGGAGTATTTTTCGAGGTTTTGGCTTCAAAGTTGGAAACTATACTTAAAAACACTCCTCCACAAATAAGCGAAATCCAGTCATTTTGTTATGTACTTTTTCCTGCTTTCCAGTGATGCTGAAGATACAAAGGCATGGATTGACGAAAAAGATGTCCCATTATCATCAACTGATTATGGACGCGACCTTGCTAGTGTTCAAGCTTTACAAAGGAAACATGAGGCTATTGAAAGAGACCTTGCTGCTCTTGAAGAAAAGGTAATTAATTATAACAAAAATTAATTAAACTTCATAAACTAGCTTGCAGTGGTTGAAATAAGAGTAAATAATCACTGTGGAGGAGGGACTCTCCTCCACAGTTATTGTTAATTACTCAACCACTGGCTTGGACACAATTCATAATTTCGAGTAAGAGCAACTAACATTGAGGGGGTATTTTTGATAGCCAGTAGTCAAAATAAGAGCGCATAATCACTGTGAAGGAGGGAATTTTGAGCATTGCTTCAAGTTTTGAAGCCTGAATCAATGCTTAAATATCACACCTCCACCTCCACAGTACTCTTATTTTGACCATCACTCATGTTTTTTGTCTTGAAATTGACCCTATATATTTATTTTAATTTGTATCTCAAGGTTAACTCATTGAATGCTGAAGCTGGGCAACTAATGGAGCATCATCCTATGTCAGCTGATACGATACAACAGAAACTTAGTGAATTAACTGAGGCTTGGGGTTTATTAAAAGGAAAAGCTGAAACAAGGAAAAATAAATTGAATGAATCTCATATATTTCAAAAGTTTCTTAGTAATTATCGGTAGGGATTGTATTTAGTTTGTTTTCTATGTATATGTTTGATAATAAAAACACTTTACCTGTTTTGCTATAATGTTTGGACTATTTCAACTATTAATTTTTAGCTTTGTTTATTTTGTAGAGATCAGATGTCGTGGATTCAAAGTATTAACGCATTGGTATCTTCTGATGAGCTTGCTAATGATGTGGCTGGTGCTGAAGCATTACTTGATAGACACGAGGTAAATGTTCTCATAAAAATATGCTGATGCGTTACTTGATACTTTTAAAATATACTAAAGTGTTACTTGATGGACACAAGGTAAATGTTTCTTCTTTACTCGACATACATAAGGTAAATAGTGCACATCATAAGAGCATAATAATCATTGTGGGGAGTGCTTTTTGAATCTCTATGCTATGTAACCTGGATGCTCTAAAGTCACTTCTCCACAATGATTATTAGTTCTTATTTGGGCACTGTGAAATACTTTTCAAGAGGCTAATTTGGATATTTTAGGCTTGGGTAATTTAACTATTAGTTATATTATCTTTTGTGTTGTTTTTTCAGGAACACAGACTTGAAATAGATTCAAGAGATCCAATCTTTAAAAACTTTAATGAATTTGGAGAAAATTTGATCTTGGAAAATCATTGTAATTCGCCAGAAATACGAGAGAAAATTGATGAAGTACAAGCTAATAGAGATGAATTGGAAAAGTATGTACTTATTATTTTTATTCATTTCAATTCCAACAGAACATTGTTTTGTGTTTTGAAAGCCTGTCTATGTAATATACCAGATGGTTAACATACCCCTATGTGTTGTAATTCTCAAGATTAGTATTCTCTTTAGATCTTTATTTAAACTGGTAACTAAAAAGTCTGGAAATATTTAGGTTTGCAGCTGAAAATTATACTCAAAAAACACTCATCCACAGGTGATATCAAAAATTACCGATCTTACCTTATAGCTTATAACAATAGCAATTGAAATATGAGCAAATAATTACAGTGGAGGAGTGATTATAGGGCATAGTTTATCAAAAACTCCTCCACAGTGATTATTTGCTGGTATACTAACCACTGGTCTCAGCTAATATTAGTGTGATAACCAAGCCTGCATAATATTGCAGGACACTACCTGCGGATGAGTGTTTTCTAGACTAAAATTACACACCTCCACAGGTTACGTCTGACAAGTATATTCAGACTAGTTAACTTCTCAAAATCAATTACTTGCCTGGCTGGCATAGTAGTTAGCTTGTTTAGATTTCTCTACCGCCAATGCAGCTTAGCAATCCTGAATATTACGGTCGGACATCACCTATGGAGGAGTGTTTTTTGAGTATAGTGTTCAGCCAGCTTAAAAGCTGAACACTATACTAAAAAAACACCCCTTCACTAGTGATGTCCGGCAACTATATTCAGGCTTGCTTTGCTCACCAAACAAGTGAGAGATGATTATTTATTTAGAGCATGGGATGCACGAAATAAAATCTTAGCTGATAATATGGATGAGATGTTGTTTAATTATGATGCTGAGTTAGCAGAATCTTGGATGGCTGCGAGAGAAGCTGTTCTTGAAAATGAAGATAGTGAATCAACTGATGTTTTGATGAAGAAACAAAAGGATTTTGAAAAAGCTATTGCAATCCAAGTAATGATCATGGTCATTTATTTGTAAAAATTAATTGAAGTTGACCGTTTTAAATACCTATCAAAAATGGTTTTTGATTTCGAATATTTTCAGTGCAATTACGATAGTCTCCTTGTTTTCTTCTCAGCAATACAATAACTTGAGATTCAGTCCCACAAAAGATGAAACGAATATGGATTTTAATTTTGAGCAGTTACCTAGCCGGAAAATAACTATTGGACATCACCTGTGGAGGAGTTTATTTGTGTATAGTTTTCAGATTTTCAACTGAAAACTATACTATAATACTATACTCCTCCACAGGTGATGTCGAGTAGTTATTTTTAGCTTTGGCTTCCAATAGGTTGATAAAAGATATCTAAAAAAATATATATTAATTGCTTAATCTAACATTTTTCTGAGGAGTTGATGTTATTTTCAATTGTTAGGAAGCAAAAATTCAAGCGTTGTGTCAAACTGCTGACAAGCTAGTTGATGCTGAACATTATGATTCTAAGGTTATTGCAGAACGCAAAGAAACAGTGATGGCAAGGTATTGTACATTTTCTTATTCATATTGACAACAGCTCTCTCTCAAGACTGATTCTAAGTGACCATCACAGCGTTGCTCCAAAAGCAATTTTCCCTTTACAGTACAAAACCAAATTTTTAGTTTTTTCTTAAAATAGAGTAGTTTGATCTGTTTACATTATTAGAACCTCATTTAAAGTTGTCTAGCATGCAAGCAAGATATTATTTGATAGATTAATTCATTGATTGATTGATTTTTATTTTGTTTTGCAGATGCCAATCAGTTACAAGATCATTGATTCAATACTCTTCCTTTAATAGTATATCAATTTGGGAATCATTCTCTTACAAGCCTGAAAATAACGGTCACACATCACCTGTGGAGGAGTGTTTTTAAGTACAGTTTTAAGCTTCTACTAAAAAACACTCTTCCGCAAATGACGTCCAGCTGTTATTTTGAGGCTTGCTCTTAGCTATTAATTATTTGCTTTCTATTTAGATGGATAACATTGAAAGATGCTCTTGTTGAAAGACGTTCAAAACTTGGAGAATCTCAATCACTCCAATCTGTTAGTAGAGATGCAGATGATATAGAAGCTTGGATAAGTGAGAAATTGCAAACTGCAAAAGATGAATCGTATAAAGATCCTTCTAATACTCAGGTAGAATGTTTTTACATACCTTTAAAGCCTAAAAATAATTGCCAGACGCCTTCTGTGGAGAAGAATTATTGAGGTATAATTTTCAGCTGGGAATTATACTAAAAAAACACTCCCCCACAGACGATGTCCAACAGTGATTTTTAGGCTTGACTAGAGATATCACGACTGTCAAAAAGTATATGTTTGCAAGCCTAGGGTCCCCATCCTGCCTCCGGAAACTTTAATACAGGGATAATTCATCAAAAAGTGTAGTATTTATGCAGATAAACTGACAATTTATGCTGTTCTATATCCCCCAAGGAAATGATCCCCCAAAAATAAATCTCCCCCCCTCAATGAGAGCAAATTTGGCCATACCCCCAAGCAGGCAAATTTTAGAAGTCTGAGTCCCCCTAAGGGAAAGACACTGCTTCTCAGATTCCAAATTGGCTTATTTGAGGTTCCGTCTACAGGATTCACTTTAACACATTTCTTTACTAACTGAATCTCATTTCCATGCAGATAGTTTATATTGCACTTTTGTAGTAAACCCAGTAAACCTAGTGTCATTACTGCTGACTTTGAACAAGTTTTTGCTCGCCCGGTACAGTTTTAATTTTATTGAAAGATAAGACACCAATGAGCACAACATGTTTTCAATTCTAAAAATGAAGTATGATTTACAACAATTTGTGTAATTATGATCTTGATCTTTTTCGTAGGGTAAAGTCCAGAAACATCAAGCATTTGAAGCAGAAGTTGCTGCTAATGAAGATCGGGTACTTGGAACAATAAACGTAGGACGAGGTTTGTGTTCCTAAATTTATTTTAAAAATTCAGGCCTCTGAATTCACGACAACATTTGGAGGAGCATCTTTGGAGACTAATTTGCGACCTCTTCCACAGGGGAATGCCATCGTGAATTCAGAGGCCTGAAAATCACTTTCAACCAATTATTATATGAAGACTGTATTGAAACACCATATACCAGAAACAGCCAGATATGAACTGTAAACCAGCTTTCTAGGGAGGAAGATGGCCTTCTAAGAACCATAAAAAACCATAAATCAAGCAGATGGAGAACGGAAACCAGCCTAATAGGAACATAATTATACCAGTCTGAAGTAAAGAATATAAACCAGTCAGATAGAAAATTATTATCCAGTCATGAGATTGTAAACAAGCCACATAGAAACTGTAAATTATGTCAAATGTTTTGTTATAGTATGAATCTTTATTTTTCACTTTAGGTCTTATTGAACAAAAGAAATGTCAGGGTAGCGAGGATTTCTTAAAAGAGAGACTTGATGGCATAGAAGAAAGTTGGAAGCTTCTACTTGAATGTTGTCATATCAAAACACAGAAACTTCGAGAGGCTAGCGAACAACAAACATTTTCAAGTGGGGTACAAGATATGGAATTCTGGCTTGGCGAGGTTAGTAGTTAATGACTTGTAGTATGCAAGCAGTACCCACAAAGTAGTAATGAGGCAGTTCTTCTCGACTGATTGGTTTCTTTGTAGTGAATAACCAATCAATTGCAAGTTTGTTGTCACAAAAATATTCATTTTTGCAGCATTTGGGAGAAAATAGTTTACTCCTAGATTAAAATCTTCCAATGCACACAATACTGGAGAATAAGTTCTGTAAGTGACCGTTTTAACGCATTGCATATTTTATTTAAAAAAGTTTACCCTGATATTAAATTGGAACTGTGTTTTCTTTTTCTTTGAAATTTTAAATGAAATTTGGCTACAGATGCACTGGAATTTCCTGTTTAACATGAATATTACAAAGAAGAGTACTGAGTCAACGATCCTGCAATAGAATGGTTTCTTCGTACCCGCAAAAGCCAATCCATCGCAAGCTCGTTGACTGGGAAGGATTATCTTCACAGGCATTATTGTCAAGCGAAGGTTGAAACAAAGAAAATATGAAAATAAAGTTTTGGCAGCTCTCCATTTGTACCAGTATGGTGTTTGTGAGTGGCCAGACTGCATAATGTTAAAATGATATCATAAAAATCATGTATTTATAGATGGAGAATACATTATCATCGGAAGATTATGGTAAAGATTTATTAGCTGCACAAAGTTTACTAAAAAAACATCAACTAATAGAAGCTGATATTGAAAGTCACGAAGAAAGAATTTCCTCATTAAAAACACAATGTAAACATTTCATTGAAATTAAGCATTTTGATGCGATTCGTATTCAAGAAACGACAGAAATCATTGTAACAAGATTCGAAAAGTAAGTTGTAGTCTATTTTATAATGACATTATCAGGAAATCATGAGTAAACGCTGCACTCTTATAGTAACAATAACCAGAGAAGAATTTGCATAATGCAAATACAAAGTATTATTTAATTCCCAGTGGGTAAATAATTGTTCAAAGTCTGCAGTAAAGACACTAAAACAATGTTTTCAAAGTTGTTCTAGCATCTTTAATGCTGGCTTTGAACAAATGTTTGCTGGCTGGGTTGTTTTGTATTTATTTTTGAGACTTTATGGTGTGTAATTTATAATATTATAAAATACTCTTATTTCGACTATAGATGCATAATAAAAATTGTTTCGTTCGTTCGCACGCATAATTTAGTTTTGTAAAAAGTCAATGAAAAGATTCTATTGCGTTTTTTCCACAAAATACTTTTTAGAATAACTTTATACCATTGTAAAGAATAAACCTTCTTCTTTTAGGCTGTAGTACATTTTTAACAGAATTAAAATTCTGAGGCTATTTCGACATTTTTATAACTGCTATTAACTTTTCTTATTGTTATGTATATCCTTAACTCGCATATTTGAATTTTGAAAACGTAAATTGCATGCCGTCTGATGGCAACAATGGGGAAACTATTTCCATTAGTTGTATAAATAAGTATTATTTAACCTTCTAAATTATTCTACTTTAAATTGGTTTATATCTTTTAGGGTGACCGTGTTAGCTACAACAAGAAGGAGCAAACTTAAATCATCAGTAGCTCTTCATCAATTTTATCGTGATATCGATGATCAAGAATCATGGATCAGGTAAAGTGTATAGTGGTCAAAATAAGAGGATAATAATCACTGCAGAGGAGTGATTTTTGAGCATACCTTGAGGCTACAAAGTCTGAAGCTATGCTCAAAGATCCCTTCTCCACAGTGATTATTTCCTGTTATATCCACCACTGGAGTATAATTCAAAAAATAATAAGAAAGAAATATACTTGAATAAGGAGATTGAAATATATTCGATTAGTGTGTAGTTGCATTATGCTCATTTTTTAATGTCATCTCAATCCCAATACGCCATGACAGTGGTTCAAATAGGAGGAAATAATCTCTGTGGTAGAGGAGGAATTTTGGGCATTTTATAGCCTGAAGCTATGCTCAAGAATCACTTCTCCATAGTCACAGTTGTTATTATGCCTAAAAATTACTAGACTTGAAAAATCACTACTTCACAGTGCTTGTTTTCGAACTTTGAGCATTGTCCGGAGCTGTTAGTGTTGATTGGTTGATGGTTCCAATACTCCTTACCTATTGGGCGATAATCATCTAATCAACACTGGAAAGACGTCCATCTTACTAGCATGTATTGTGCTTACTGCATAATCAATATTTTCTTTTTTTTGAACAATAGAGAGAAGAAGTTGCTTGCATCATCACAAGACTATGGCAAAGATTTAACAGGTGTTCAAAATCTCCGAAAGAAATTGCAACGATTAATTACCGAGTTGAAAAGTCACGATCCACGTATACAAGCTGTTTTACAAAATGGGAATAAGTTCACGCAAGAAGATCCAGTTCATGAAGATGAAATTAACGCTCGTTGTCAACAACTTTCGGAAAGTTGGAATGACCTCAATGAGTTAGCATCCGATAGGTAAGTATAGTCACACATGTTTTTTCTTTTTAAATTATTTTCTCGGTTCTTATAATCAATAATATTTAAATGAAGAAGTAGTAGAACAGGAAATAGTATATATCTTGTATGCATGTTGATTGCATGTGGTCAGTGTAGATTTACATGATTATGATTAATCAGACCAATTATGTCTACCATTGCGAAAAATCACCCAATTCAGAAGCTAAATTTTCAAGAGCTAATATAATAATCACTGTGGAGAAGTGATTTTTGAGCATAGCTTCAGACTACAAAGGCTAAAAAGGTAAAAACCACACCTTCACAGTGATTATTTGCTCTTATTTTGAGCATTAAACCCTTTATCACAGGTACTAATCTAATTTACTTTGAACTATACCATAAAAAAAAAGTATGCAAAAGCCTTGCACATAAGCACTATTGGATTTGTGAGAATAATCACAAAGCCTGAAACTATGCTCAAAAATTACTCCATCGTGGTTATTGTTGTTATTCAAAGCAGATTTTCATTAGCGACGGACACAACATAGCACCACAAAGCTTCATAAAATGTTCCTGCAAGGAAGGATGCTATATGGCAACTGTCATGCAAATGATTGGTTCACAGAATATCCAATGGTCATTATAAGAGAAAATAATAATCAGTGTCAAATTGAGCTATGAATAGTATGATGAACAGTGTTAAGTCAACGAGCTTGCAATTGATTGGTTTCTTCGGCAAGATCGTTGATTCAGCACCCTCTCCTGCAAACGAATTTCAGACATGGTCCCTTATGACCATTGATGGATTATCATCTCATTATTTCTAGACAAAAGAAATTAGATGAATCTGAGGAGTACCAACAACTCCTTGCAAACATTCATGAAGAGGAGTCATGGATATCAGAGAAATTGGTACTGGTATCCAATGATGATTATGGTGATTCGTTAGCTGCTGTGCAAGGGTTGTTGAAGAAGCATGAAGCTTTCGAAACTGATTTTAATGTACACAAACAACATGCTAATGATATACAACAACAAGGACAAGATCTGATTGCAAAAGTAAATAATTTTTTCACCATCCATGATTATCAGTATTAATTGAGGGAAGTAAACCCACAACGCTTCATTAATTCTGTGATTCTTAGCTTTATGTACAATATCACAGGGTGGTCACTTGTCCTGGAAGTCCTGGAAATGTTTTGGAATTTTTTAAAATTTTGTTTATCCTGGAAATTTTTCTGGAATTGACCTAATGTCCCGGAAATCTTGCAATTTTTATAAAACTGATGTCCTGGAAAATTTAAAATTGTGATCTTTCTGATATGTTATGAAATTACATTTGATAACTTTCTTAATTTTAACTTACATAGACCTGCAAATAATGTCCATGAAAAAAGCAAAAATGTCCAGGAAATGTCTTGGAATGTAGTTCTTTAAAATAAGTGGCCACCCTGTGTTGTTTCATGCTTGCTCATTTATCAAATTTCCGGATTATGGCTCTACACTCAGAAGATGGAGAATAATTTGGAACGCCCTAATTAACGTACTATGAATTAGTTTTATAGGCCACTCCTTTACTATCATTTTTTGCTTATCTTTTTTTGTTAGGAAAACTTTCGAGCAGACGACATTAAAAAGATTCTGAGTGAGCTTGATGAAAAGATTGCTGGTTTACAAAAGCAAGCTGATATTCGACATCATAAGTTACTTGATAACTCTGCATTCTTACAATTTAATTGGAAGGCTGATGTGGTTGAATCATGGATTGGTATAAGCTTACTTCTTTAATCACTGAGGGACTATTAAATATAATTTACAGAGAAGAGTAATGAGTCAACGATCTTGCATTGGATTGGTTTCTTTGTACTGAATAAGCCAATCCATTGCAGGCTTGTTGACATAACACTCTTCTGTGCAGTTTCATTTAGTTGATTCTCGTTTGACATCGGTCTTAAATTTATACAAGAAACGATCCCAACTATAGACGAGGGACTGTCTGTATTGTATATCACAGTAAGCTCGATTCTTAACCCTTCATTAGTATGGTGTGAACCCCTGAATTTTTAAATTTTGCTGTGAAAGTAACATAACAAAAATTATTATTTAGGATGTTATTTTCTTACATATTTTAAAAATCCGCGTCATACTTTTGTGACTTTTCGGCCCCTGAATCTTCTAATACTTTCCCATGAATTAACAAATTTCCGGGGGTACCCCACCATACTAGCAACAGGTTAACAAAACTATCTGTTTTTCTGTATTATTGTTATTGTGTGCTTTATTCCATCCCAGATGTTGCGTTAATACAGTTCCTGTTATTATAGGTGGAAAAGAAAACTATGTTAAAGGTGATCAAGGCACCAAAGACATCTCAGCTGCACAAACTCTGTTAACCAAACAGGTAAAACACAATTTGCTTATGCATTATGGTAAAGATGGATTTTGGAGCAAGTCTATAAAATGTTCTCAAAAATAGCTAATACCTGTATCTTAAAAATCAACTTCTTACCATTCTCTCTTGTGACAGAACTGACTTCACGAAACACAAACACAACTTGACAAAAACGTTTTGCTTCTAGTAGCAGCAACTGCAGCATTGTCTTTTGAAATAAGAACACAGTATAATTATTAGCAATATAAACAGAATAAATAGCGGAATTGAAATAAAAGTGTATGGATACTATATCAATGATGGCAGGTTTTATCACACCATATAGAATACAATTAAAAGAGTAAAGAATATGTTTGCTTGTCAACATCTAGAGCTTGAAACTGTTAGCTAGCATTATTCTGTTATGCATTAATGTTTATATAGGACGAACGTGGCAGTTTATATTCTCGATTGAATCCACATCAGCGCTTAAAAATGCAGGTTGGTCGTAAAGTAAATAAACAAATCACTAATAAATAATACCATTGTTCGTTCCATTAACAACAACAACAACAACAAATAATAATTGTTTTCAACTAACTAACAAGTGGTTCTTTAGACAACTTTTAATTTACTCCAATACATACACTAATGTTTAATCTCATGCATGTTTTTCTTTAGATTATAATATTTTTTTGTTCCATGTTTTATTATTATCTTAACATTGTGCTTTTATTGATATTATACTATTTATAAAATTACCAAGGCAATATTTCTTTATTTTGACGATATTTCTAGTTGGTACCTATTAGCAGTAATTGAAATTATTCACTTGCGTGCTCGACTTCTCTAAAAAAGAGGCTAGCAATATTAAACTAGCCTACAATATAGACCTTCGCTTGTTTAGCTCAATCTTTGCACAAATTTTATACATTCTGTTATGAATCTCGCTTCTCTCTCGGTCTGCAAAAACATATACAAAGAATTAAACCAATCAGCTTTATCGATTTCTTAGATTTTTGTTGGTATTGGTTTAGACATCAGTGTGCAAAAGCAATGTATTCCTGAAAATCTTGCGATTTTGTTTAACTAAAAATTGTGACGTTTGTGCATAGGCCGAGATACTTTGAGGTCTATATTCACGTAGGCTATAATAAACCTACATTACCAATCAGCCCAAGTAAGTTTTTGATAAGCTTACAATAAATTGGAAATGTTTATAAGGGCAAATAATCACTTTGGAGGAGTGATTTTTGAGCAAAGCTTCGGGTTTTATAGCTATTCTCAAAAACCACTCCTCCACAGTGATTATTTATCTTATCATTGTGAAACTATTAGCTGAAAATGTGATTGTTTCAGGATACATTTGATGCTGGATTACGTGCGTTTGAAAATGAAGGTATTGCTCGTGTAACAGCTCTTAAAGATGAACTTGTCAAAGCTAATCATGAGCAATCGCCAGCTATTAAACAAAAACATGATAATTTAATGGCAAGGTAAATCTACTTTATTCTTTTATAAATGTTTGTAATTTGTATTCTCTTTTTTAAAGTATTCTTTAATGCTTTTCTTTGTGATTGATAAAGATTTCATCAATTTGTACATATCAGTGTTTGGTATAAAAGCAAATAATGATTTTTCGAGACTAAAGCTATGCTCAAAAACCACTCCTTCATAGTGCTTATTTGTTATTATTTTGAGCTCTGCATGTTACTTGGCCATTCTTACTACAAGCCTCAATATAACGGTTGGACATCATCTGTGGAGGATCGTTTTTTAGCTTTGCAGCTGAAAACTGTACTAAAAAACACTCCTCCATAGGTGATGTCCGACCGTTACGTTGAGGCCTGTTACTAATGATTGCTGTTTCAGGTGGCATCAGTTGTTACGTGATGCAAAAGAAAGAAGAGAAAAATTGATTGAACAACAAAAACATCATCAAATGGTTTGTTTGTTTCTGTCGAGTAGTTACAACAAATTTCAGCATAACGGTCAGACATTACCTATGGCTGATTGTTTTTTTAGTACAGTTTTTAGCTTTGAAGCTGAAAACTACTGAAAAAGTACTCCTCCACAGGTGATGTCAAGCTGTTATTTTGAGACTTGTTAAGATGTGTTAGTTAACACTTTAACGTACCCTGCATATTTCTCTCTTTCGAAATAAATATTATTAGTGGCTGCAGTCAGAAAAGAGTGAATAATACTGAATTTAGGTAAATAAAAAATAAAAAATACAGAACTGAAGTTTGTAAACGGTAAGAAACAACCACATAACATTTTTGGGATTTCGACCTTTAAAACACATATAGGTCTCGATTGATTCCCAATTCTTATAAAAAAACCTTAAAGGTTTCTATCATTCTATTGTTCTAAAAGCAGCAACTTAAATTTACTGGTTTTCTCTATACTATGTTTCTCACGGTGTGTTTAACCTGTAACTCCGTTGTGCTATTGTTTTAACAATTGCATTGTATTGTTTCAAGACAACTACAACTTTTACAGTGCTCAATATAAGAGCAAATAACCACTGAGGAGGAGTAATTTTTTAGTATAGCTTCAAGCTGCAAAGTCTGAAACTATGCTCAAAAATCACTTCTCCACAGTAATTATTTTTATTTTGACCAGCGTTATTTACTTATCAAATTTCTATTTCTAGGTTGAAGATTTATTCTTGTTGTTTGCAAAGAAAGCATCAGAGTTTAACAGTTGGTTTGAGAATGCTGAAGAAGATCTCACAGATCCAGTACGATGTAACTCTGTTGAACAAATCAAAGTATTACTTGATGCTCATACTGAATTTAGAGATAGTCTTGATCAACCAAAGACAACATTTGCTCAATTAGCTGATTTAGATCAACAAATTAAAGCATATAATATTGCAGTCAATCCGTAAGTGACTACCATTACACTTATTAATATATTGTTCTTGCTTCAGTTTACTTTTTATAAGGATCTGCTAAGCTACCATCTTGTTACAAGGAACTTTATTTGAATAAATTCTACAAAAATAAAACTGCAGAGAAAGGGTATCATGTCAATGAGATCTTGCAATAAATTACAATGAATTTCTTTGTACTGAAGATTGTACCAAGAATTGCGTTTCTTTGTAAATATTTTTGAAATTTACCTACAGGGTGATTTCCATTAGGTGCAAAATTTCATTTGTAAGCCAAAAGAAGACATTCCATTGGTCCAATAGAATGATCTACTAATAGAAATCAATCTTAACTGTTGTGCTGTTGCGTTTTAATACTGAAAATATTCGATGACAGGGTTTACTCGGTGATCAAAAACTTGTTCAAAGTCAGCAATAAAGACGCTAGAACAACCTCGTTCGTTGGTCACTGCTGTGTACTTTGAACAAGTTTTTGCCAACTGGGTAAACACTGTTGTCTAAGTTCACAGTGGCAAGATTTTTGATACAGACTACAGTACTACTTTTTAAGAGCTCATGCTTAAAATAAGAACAAATAGAAACTGCCCAGTGGGCAAAAACCTGCTCAAAGTCTGCAGTAAAGACGCTAGAACAACGTCTTTGACGTTACTCTAGCGTCTTTACTGCTGATTTTGAACAGGTTTTTGCCCACTGGGTGGTGAGAGTGATTTTGAGCATCACTGACTATGAAACATGAAATTAAAGTTATGCTCAACTACTACTCTCCAGGGCTCGAAACAACAGCGGGTCATCACTGTGGAGGAGAGATTTTTCAGTTTAGTTTTCAGCTGTAACTAAAAAAAGCACTCCTCCACAAGTGAGGTCCAGCAGTTATTTCAAGGATT
>JAULBZ010001138.1:0-24018 GCA_032360805.1 Neoturris breviconis | reverse complement strand
CAGCCAACTTGGCTGAAAATATTCTGAAAAATCTCTCCTCCACAGCGATGACCGGCTGTTATTTCGAGCCCTGTGGTACTATTATTTACTTTTCAATATCATTATAATAGATTGTGTTTTTTTTCTCCTTTGCAGTGCTTGTAGGTATGCATATTGAATCTTTAGAAGAAGTTTATAGGGCCACCAAAGATGCCCCAACACAGAAGGTAATTAAAATTTGTGTATAATAGACGCACATTGATTTAGTGTTGTATCCCCTCTCCTAGTAGTGGCCTTGGCCTTTAGAAGGGGGAATGATTAAGAATAAAAACCATACAACAATTGTTTTGAGATCTCAATTTGATGGTTTATGTTGTTTCTTAATCTCTTAGTAGTTGTCTCGGCTTTGAGAGGAGGAACAATTAAAAATAAAAAAAAGGCTTACTATCTCCGTCTCAAGGAAGAAACCACACAACTATTGTTTCAAGATAACTCCACCTCACCCTTCCTCTATGATTTCTCATACAACACTGATACTAGAAATTTATATTCTGTACTTTTAGGCAAAAATATTAAAACCTGCGTTATTACATGGTGAAAAACTTCAATTTGATGGTTTACGTTGTTTCTTGATCTCAGACGGTCGTGAGTTAGGGGTCCGCTCAGAAAAAGTAGTAGAAGTTAGTTACGATGATGTCAACATTGGCGCTGATATTGGTGGACCATGTTTGCTACCTGCAGAAGGTGCACTGTTCTTGACTAATTATAGAGTTATTTTTAAAGGAACTCCAATTGATCAGTTTGGTAAGAATGAATTTATATTTTCTATTATGGTCGAATTACGAGTAAACAATCACTGTGGAGGAGGGGTTTGCTAAAAATTCACTCTTCTGCTGTGATTATTTCCTCTTAATTCGAACATTTTTGACAAAACGAGACTGCAAATTGCAAAACAGACATCATTTGTGGTGATATCCAAACAACTTAATCATAACAAAGTATGATGATATTATTTTATTAGTGCATCAAATTTTTTTTCCAGTAAGTTGAAAAATGTTTCATGCAGGCTGCAAATTAGACTCTCCACAGGGGAATTCCATAGTGAATTCAGAGGCCTGTACACAATCAAATTGCAATTGAATAAAAGAAAATCAAGTAGAACTTGTGCAGAGATGTACAAAATAAGGTGTTAAAATGTGATATTTTGATATTTTAGCATCTGAGATGACTGTTACACGTTCATTTCCTATTGGAGCTTTAATGAAAGAAAAGAAAATAAGTGGAAACTTTACGATCTACCCAGGGCAAAATGCAAACGAATATTTACAACTAAGAGCTAGCACTTTACAGGTATAATGTTTCACTGCTTATTATTTTACGTGTTATGTTTCTCCAACTATTGTTTTGTTTTCATGGCTTCACCCTCCTCCTAGTCGAATATTGCAAAAGCTGTAAAGCATGTTATAAATAGCAATCAGTTAACTCGCATTAATCATTTTTTATATTAGGTCAAAATTCAATGAAAATACATAATTTGGGGGACAATTCCCACAAAAACTTGCATACCTTATAGCATTAAATGAACTAATTGCACTTCAAAATCGTTTGCGCGAGTCATCAATTGTTGGCTTGAAGGAAATACGGCAATGGAATCCTTCATTACATCGCAAAACAGTTTTGTTGCAAGCCTTAAAAGTGGGTTTCCAGGGGCAAAATATTGCGTGCCAAAGTCAAAAGAAGAAATTCCATTAGTAACACGGTGTGCGATGTCAATTTCTACCGACGGAATGTTTTTTTTGGCTTTTGCAGGAACCTGGGGTATACTTCTCAAAGGTTTAAAGCCTGGCTCCCGCTAGGCGATAAGTAGGGATATTATCGCTCATTCAAACTTGTGCGATAAGAAACATCAAATGGTCATTTAACATAAAAGGGATATATTGCATTATTTCATTATTGCACTTATCTTGACATTAGCATTGTTTTTCTGATTTAGAACCTGGGTTTCTTGTAATAAAAAAGTCGGTAATTTTTTAGATGATCAAACTTGCATTTGATGAAGAAGTGGCACCAGAAACGATTGAAAACTTCAGAAAATCATTAATAAAGTCGAGATGGCCGCCATCAGTGTACAACACATTTGCTTTTAATTACAAAGCACCTCCAGTATTACAAAGAACTCTTTCACAAAGGCAACAATCGATTAGAAAAACACACAGAACTTTATCTAATGTTGTGAATATAAAGAAAATGGTTGCTTCTAGCAGTTCTCTCAAAGGTAGACATAAAAGTCTTCAAACTGAAGATGGAACTATGCGTAAATATGAATCTTCAGTTAGTAAAGATGATAGTGTTACTTCTGAAGAAGATGAAGACATGCAACAAGTGAGATTCGAACAACAGAATCGTGGTGCAGATCGTTTGCGCGAGTCATCAATTTGTAAGGATTACGAAAGATTAGGCTTTGGTGGTATAACAAAAATTGTTTCTTCAGCATGGAGGTTGTCGATGGCGAATTTCCATTACAATGCATGTAGGAGGTAATTAACAATTGGCTTCTGCAGGGAAGGGTGTTTCTTTCAGAGTTCGGAATAAGAACAATGATCACTGTGGAGGAGTGGTTTATGAGTGTAGTATCAGGCTACAATAAATTCCCCTCCACAGTGATTATTATTTTGAGCATCCTATAAATGTATATGTTCCAGGTTGTTGTTTTTTTTTTGGGAGGGGGGCTATTGGGTGAAGATTTATTTGAGATATTACTTAGGACAAACTGTACAGTATAGCAAAAATCTTGTTCCCATAACCATTCTTTTTTCCTTCAGTTATCCTGCCATTGTCATAGTACCTCATCACATTGCTGATGATACGTTACTAAAAGTTGCTAAAAATCACCGACTGAACCGCTTCCCTGTTGCAGTGTGGAGGAGTAGAAAAACAAAAGGAACTCTGCTAAGATCGGGTGCTATTACCAGAAGTGTTCTAGCAGCTGTTCTGAAGTCTAGCCTTGGACAAGCACAAAGTGGTCATGTACCTCATGGAAATGTATCAGAAGATGAGAAGTTATTTACAGAAATTGGTAAGTCAGTGAGCGAAGTAAGAGTAAACAATCACTATGGAGGAGGTAGTTTGTAGCATAGCTGTATACTTTGTAGCCTGAAGCTTTGCTCCAATATCACTCCTCTGAAGTGGTTATTTGCTCTTATTTCGAATATGTAAGTGAATAAGCATTGTGTTAATATTGCTACATGAAGTAAGTTTAGAGGAAGTAAAACTGTTCAACAATTTTCTAAACTCTTCTCAAATACTGGTTTAAAGGTAAAACCTAACTCAAATAGATTTGGTATACTCACACTGTGCTATAACAACGATCAGTTGATATTACTGCAGTATATTTAAAGAAGGAAAGGATAGCTTTACTGATAACCTTTTTCCAGATAAGATATGTTTCTGCTTTAAAAAGTAATCAATCCGAAGCCTATGAGCATATAGAACCAGTAGCAAAACGTTTATTATTCTAGTGAATACAACACATCTTTACACGTTGAAAGGTAAACGTCAAACAGTAAGTGCCGGGGCAGCTTTATCCATGCAAGCGATGTCTGATGATTTTGCAACCCTATTCGATGGATCAGATAATTTCAAAAGAATGGTGGACGAAATTGATGAAATCAAAAGTTGGGTACCAGCTCATTTGTATATATTTACTGATAGGACTACATCAAAGGTATGACCATCGCTTATTATAGTGGATTTATAGAAGTTAATTCCGATTTGGAAAATGAATCTGCATTGATCTGTTCGTTTGCAGAGAAGAGTGCTGAATCAACGATCTTGCATTTGATTGGTTTCTTCGTAACAAAACAACAAAAATACAATAGACCTATTCATAAATACATGAAAACGAGGTGGGGCGTTGGCTGCTCAAAGTAGAACTTGCTGTAATGCAATAACTTCCTTCTTGTGCACTGCAGTGCACACAAAGGAAGTTATTGAATTGCATTAAGTTTTACTTTGAGCAGCCAATGCCTCATTTTTATGTATTTATGAATAGGTATATGACTCTTTACTCTGTTTAGAGACATTCCATACGACAATATTAATGTCTTTCTGTCATTATTCATAGTATTTAATGTTAAATATGATAAATGTTAAATATGGACTCTTATTTTTGATATAGGGTTTAAAATAAGAGGAAATAGTTACTGTGGAGAAGGGATTTTTGAGCTTTGCTTTATGCTATAAGGCCAGGTAGCACTCCTCCACAGTGATTATCTTATTTCGAACACTTGTGATAATATTAGATATACAGGCTAAAAGTATTTTTAAAAAACATTTAGATTCAAGAACTCTCTTGCAATTTATATTTAATTCCACTTGCTAAGTGCTGAATATAAAGCCATCACAATGCAGGAGTTATTTATGGGCGTAGCTTTTTAACCTGAAGCTATGCTAAAATATTCTCCTCCAGAGTGATTACTCGCTTTTGTTTCCAGCACTGCTTAGCTTGCTTTGTGTTTAGATTTCCACTAGAGAAAATATTTGTAGTCAAACATGCCATTGGTATAAATTGACATCACACTTCATGTAACATTGATTTCATCCAATTGAATGTCTTATTTTGACTTTTACAGTGAATTTTCTCCTAATAGAAATCAACTGTTTCTGTTTAGACTACAAGAATGGAATCATCAAATAAAGTCGTTGTTGTGAATGTTGAGGTTTGTTTTATATTGTTGTTTTGTATACAAACCTTATCTTTTTCAGGCTTTAAGCTATGCTCAAAAACCCCTTCCTCACACATTTAAAGCATTGATTCATACTGCAATAATCCATTCTTTGGGCCTGCAATCTCTTTAAAAGAGACAATCACTCTCCTCAAGTAACATGGAGATACTGTGGAGAAGTGCTTGAAAAACACTTATCCACAAGTATTACTTGCTCATATTTGAAACGCTGTAAAAAATGAAACAACCAATGTTATTCCCTTTCATGCAGATGCCAACTAACATAATAGCAGTATTTTAATAATAAAATCTACTGAGGAGAGTACTGAATCAATGATCTTGCAATGGATTGGTTTCTTCGTACCAAAGAAACCAATACATTGCAAACTCGTTGACTTAACACATTTCTGCACAGATTTGTTTTTGAGATGGTTTCTAACATCTTCAATAGTTGGCACACGTTTGATTGGTCAATTAGAACAAAGAAACCATACAAATTGAGAGTTAATTCTGTTTTATTACATTGTTTGTATCCTTAATGTAGATCCATGATGTTGCACAAGTAAAAATTAGTTTTCAAAAACTAGCGAAAGTGTGTTGTCCAAGTGATGAAAGTGGAGAACTCAAATTTTTGAGTTTAATAGAAGAATCAAAATGGATGGCACAGGTATTTATGGGTTTGAGTTATACGTATGATATCTATGTCAGTGGTAGAAATAATTGGGAATAGTTACTGTGGAGGATTTTTAGTTAGAAGCTATGTTCAAAATCACTCCTCCACAGTGATTATTAGTTGTTATATGGACCGATGGTACGTGAAGTAGAGTGTCCATTGATTAGTTTCTACACCATATGTTTGTTTTCAAATTTGGTATTAGCCATCAGAAGAATTGGGTATCAGCATATGGTATCAGTCAAAAAGTACCACGGAGTTTTATACCCATTACTACGAATGGTACAATTGGGAAGAAGATTTCACCATAAATTTACATAAATCGATTGCATAGAATGTTGATAACAAACTTCAAAATTGTGACATCAACCTTTTAAATTGGTCAGAAATTCACGTTTGTTCCTGCTCATGTTACTCTTGTTTCGTCAGAAATTTGTTAGTACTAGTAGTATATAATTTGTTTTTGCTTGTTTAGATTTCATCATTACTACAAATAGCATGTTCAATTGTGAATTTGATTGACATACAAGGCTCCTCTTGTTTGATTTCATTTGGTGATGGCTCGGAGGTTACATCGCAGGTATGGGCATATATTTTTTCCTGAGATTCATACTACTTTTCTCACCCACTCACTGTGGAGAAGAGAATTTAGAGCATAGCTCCAGGCGTTCTAACACTGCTACAATATATCTCAGGCATATTCTAATTTGTGAAAATAGGATAATCTAATATGGAAAATTACCTTCATGTTATTTGACCCCTTGATTTTGCTAATTATTGATTATAATTCTTCTGCAATCTTCTTTAAGGTGGATTTTCACTAGTGGAATTCGTTCGCACGAATCCTAAATGAAGTCATTGGTTGAAGGACATGTCACCTAGTCAATTAAGAGGTGACGTGACGTCTCTTTTAATCAATGTAATCGTTTAATTTAGAATCCATGCGAACGAATTTGTCTAATGCAAATCCGCCTTAATAGAGTTCAGATAATGCTACTGCAACTCGAGTTTAAATAAATGTTTTCTCTATTAGGTTGCTAGTTTAGTACAAGTCCTTTCTGATCCATATTACCGAACTATAGAAGGTTTCAAGGTATTGATTGAGAAAGATTGGTTAGGTTTTGGATATCGTTTCTCTCATCGTGGTAATCATATTGCACCAATGCAAGCAGTGATTGCACCATTCTTTTTGCAATTCCTTGATTGTATACATCAGGTGAGGTTTTCTTAATTATGTAGAGAGGAGAGTAGACGAATAATGCAATTGATTGCAGTGCTCGAAATAAGAGTAAATAATCACTATATGGGGAAAGATTTTGAGCATAACTTCAGGCTTTGTAGCCTAAAGCTATGCTCAAGAAACTCTTATCCAAGTGATTATCCGCTCCCGAACACTGAATACAGAAATATTTGTTAATGACAATAGAATATTATCACTTTCTTCAATAGACACCTCTCTCGAAGAAATGTCCCTTATATACATTAACTCAACCTAGACATTTATCAAAGAAAAGCCTCCCTCGAATAAGCATACCCTGCACCATTACCAAAATAATACACTTTAAATATTCATGATTGCCACCACTATCCATAAGATTAAGAACTATAGTTTATGATGAGCAAAAAAATAAAATTTAAGAATGCATAGAAATAAGTATTTGGTTATGTTTTTACTTTTTTAATAAAGACGTCCCTTTAATAGACGCCTTCCTAAAAAAGATGCTCCCTAAAATTCCCTAAAATTAAATAGACTATCAGTGTTAAGTACAATATAAGACGGTATGGATGAGTGTATTATGAGTGAGATAAGTGTATTAAGTGAGCAACGTTGCAATTAGTTGTTTTTAAGAAGTGACAACACTCTTCTGCAGATAATTATTTGGTCCATTTGCAAATCCTTAAACAACACTATTCTGCAAATAATTATTTGGTCCATTTGCAAATCGTTAAACAACACTCTTCTGCAGATAATTATTTGGTCCATTTGCAAACGTTAATATAACTGTCTAACATGACCTGTGCAGGAGTGTTTTTGAGTACATAAAGCTGAAAACTACTCAAAAATACTCCTCCACTGGTGATGTCCAACAGTTATTTTGTGGCTTTATTTGCCATTTTACATCCTTAAAATAAGGACTTTTTTCAGAACTCATATTTAAAAAAACCGGAACAATTCAAAATATAATTTATTGTGAGTCAACGATCTTGCATTGGATTGGTTTGTTCGTATCAAAGAACCAATTCATTCTATATAGGAAAGTTAGATGGTCCCTAACTTCCCTTCAGGCAGCAGACGTCGAAACAATGTTACTATGTTGTTTCGACGTTGACCTGACGTCGTGTGTAAATTGGTATAACTTTTCTTCCCGTTATTAGGTTGTATTGCAGTATCCACATGCTTTTGAGTTTAATAATTACTTTCTAAAGTTCATTGCGTATCATCAAACGTCAATGAGGTTCAATACATTTTTTTTGGACTCTGAACATGAACGATATCAACATGGTTGGTTCCCAGACACCGATCAAACAAAAGATGATGCAAAAACAAAAGATGCATCTGCAAAACGTGGTCAAGCAGGGTTTTCACGTCAAAAGAAAGATGGTAGCCTAAAAGCAGAACAACTAGCTTTACAACAACAAGAACAGAAGGATAAGAAATCAACTAGTGTGTCATTATGGGATTATTTGAATTTACAAGAATCAAAATTTACTTTGTTCCAAAGTTTTAGCTATCATCCTAATCTACACAATAAGGTAACGTTACAAAGAATTCTTAGCTGATTTAAGTGAAGTTTCAAGTAGTTAATTACTCCTACCATAACAGTATTGACGTTAATTGGCTCATATCTGTTTCAAAAAACGTCGCTGTTGTTTTTACGTGGGGAACGTTTTCCAGTCTTTCTGTAACTTACACCATAAACATTCTCCAATGGTTGTAATTGGAGTGGAGGGATTTTTGAGCATGGCTCCGGCTTTGCAGCTTGAAGCTCTGCACAAGTACCTCTCCTTCGCAGTGATGATTTGCTCTTATTTCGATCACTGTTCTCTTTCGGTAGCATTATTTCGAATCCTGTTTACTCATAGAACGTTCTCCAGCCGTTCTGTAACATATCAAATCTTGAGATATGGGATTATTATACAGCAGAGAATCTTTATACTGGTCCCGCCTATGATCTCGAATTGCTGTCCGATTTTGAAATGGCAAATACAACTGATTCATCACTTGCACCTGCGAATACTGATATCGATCGTGAAGATTCACAACGATGTATTACTGGTATGTTTCTCAGTGTTCGAAATACGAGGAAATAATCACTGTGGAGGAGGGATTTTTGAGCCAATTCAGGCTTTCCTAGCCCGAAGTTTGCTCGAAAATCCCTCCTCCACAGTGATTATTTCTTCTTATTTTGTTTACTGGTTTCTTACAATGGTTTGTTTTTAATCTTTAGGGTTGATTTCAATTAGCCGAGAAATTTGCCACGAAAGCTAAAAGAAGACATTCCATTGGTAAAGATGTTACACGACGTCATTTTCTACTAATAAAATGTCTTCTTTTGGCTTTCGCAGCGAATTTTTCGGTTAGTGGGAATCTACCTTTGGGGAGCATCTCAAATTAAAAAATAAATGATATAGCAGATTTAAAGAAAATTTACCATTGTTCATAGAAAATAAATTTCGAGCATAGCTTCGTGCTTTATTGAACGTATGCTGTACTTATGCAACAAATTAATTTTCGAGCATAGCTTCAGGTTTTATTGAACGTATGCTTTACTTCAGGTTGTTATGGTATTACTCAAGATTTTCCACGTGATGAAGCAACATATCTATTGTTTGAATTAAGTAGACTGCAAGAAGAGTTAGATCAAAAAACACAAAGATGGAGAGCAATTTGGGATGGCTTAAATACGAAAGAAATTCTCAAGAAGCAACATAGAACTGTAAGTTATCATGTGACGTCAAGTTCTACCAATGGTATGTCTACTTTTGGCTTTCGCAACAAATTATTCGCCTTGTGAAAATCAACCTTTACCGATCATTTTGAAAATATATTAATAATCACTATGGAGGAGTGAGGAGTATGTAGCCACAAGCTATGCTCAAAAGTCACTCCTCCACAGTAATTCTATTCCTATTCTAAGTACTGATGATGGCAGAGATATTTAAGTCACTATATTTTTTCGCAGCTAAAAAACAATTATGAGTTCAGTTGTCAGTTATCTGAACCTCTTTTTTAGATACAGTGGCAAACCTTTTGGGCAAGAGAAAGACGTATTGCTGTACATAAACGAACTACCATTGATATGGTGACCAAGGTATTTTTTTAACAATACATTTGTGTGAATTCACAGATATTGCAAATGCTCAAAAATCACACCTCCACAGAGATTTGAGTATTTTCTTATAGGCAATCAACTTTAAAGATCCTTGCAATTACAGTAGTTAAAATAAGATAAAATAATCACTGCTGAGGAATTATGTTTTAGCATGGCCTCCGGCGTTGTAGCCTGAAGCAATGCTCAAAAATCACTCCTCCACTGTGATTATTTGCTCTTAGTTCGACTACTGGGTTGTGTCTTATTGTGAATTTGGTAATTTAGCATCAATTTGCGAATATCAATTTTTCTTTTCGCTTACTCTATTTAACCTGATATTAAATGACAATCCGGTCTTGATTTTTGATTGACAAAAGTTTGTGCCAAAAACAACTACAGAGTGTTCTATCAACGATTATTCGGTACGAAGAAACCAATCCATTGCAAGATCGTTTACTCAGTACTCTTCTTATTCTTCGTGAAATATTCTTTTTGAGATGGTATCTTACTCCCTCCATGATTACTGTTAAATGACAATCTGTTCTCCATTCTGTTAAATGACAATCCGTTCTCCATTCTGTTAAATGACACTCCGTTCTCCATTCTGTTAAATGACAATTCTTTGTTGATTTATGATAATGTTTTGTTTTGTAGGGTAAAGTAACCGATAACAGTCAAATACGTAGTGAATTTGGCTTTGAACATCCACACATATTTGTTAGCCATAATTATATCAAATCATCTATATGCAACTATTGTTTACAAAGTATTCCTGCATTTCATTCTGGTAAGTATGACCACTCTCATGTCTTAAATTTGCTGTAGATTTATTCACAAGAAAAAAATTAACTCTTCTAACGGTCATGCAGTGTTCAAATCCTGACGCTGTGCTAAAAATATAGTGTTCGAAATAAGATAAAATAATCACTGTGGAGGAGGGATTTTTGAGTATTGCTTCATGCTAGAAAAGCCTGAAATAATGCTCAAAAATCCCTCTTCCACAGTGATTATTTCCTCATGAAATATCCCTCCCCACAGTAATTATTTGATCTTGTTTCGACGTGTGGTTTATAGGTTTGCAATGTTCACAGTGTGGTTATAATGTTCATGATAAATGTCAATCAATGGTACCGGCTCAATGTCCAAAACATGCAAGTCTTATCGATCAACCTGCTTTGCAATTATCTAGAAGTTCACACAGTATCAGTGGGGTAAGTGTCATTCTCAATCATATGCCAGTTGGGAAAAACATGTTTAGAGTCCGCAGTAAAGACTCAAAAACAACGTGGAACGACATTGTCTTAGCGTCTTTACTGCGGACTTTGAATATGTTTTTTTGCCCACTTGGATAGACCTATTCACAAATACATGAAAAGGAGGTGTTGGCTGCTCAAAGTAGAACTTGTTGCAATTAAAAACTTCCTTTTTGTACAGGGCTCTGTACATAAAGGAAGTTATCGCATTGCATCGAGTTCTACTCTGAGCAGGCAACACCTCGTTTTCATGTATTTGTAAAAAGGTCTATAGCCCGACTTACAGATATCCATACAAACCTGTATAACCGTCGGACATCACATGCGGAGGAGCATTTTTGAGTATGTTTTCAGCTTCAAAGCTGAAAACCATACTTAAAAGCACTCATGCACAGGTGATGTCTAGCTGATGTCGCAATGTATTTGAAATTGATTGCTTTCTGCGGTGCTCGTGCTCTACTGCAGAGATACTTCTCAACGCTTTCAATCCTAAAACTTGTAGAAAAATACGTTTAAACTGGATATGGGATAACTTTTGTCTGTAGTCCCCCCTCGCCCCTCAACCACTTTCTTATATTCCCATATGTAAAAAATGGTGACTGTAAAGGAGTGATTGTGCTTAGCTTTGGGCTACAATGCCTGAAACCATGCTAAAAATTCTCTACTCCGCGGTGATTATTTCGAACACTGTACGTTAAGAGCCTTCCACATATAGTTAATGAATTTCTTTCTTTAGACGACAACCAACCCTCGAAATTTCAAAGGAACGTTATATAAACGTGGCCATCTATTACGGCAATGGAAATCTCGTTGGTTTGTATTGGACGCTGAAAGAAATCATTTAACCTACTTTGATTCTGAAGAAGATACTCAACTGCAAGGCTATATTGATCTAGGTGACATGAGAGCTTGCAGACCACTGGTGGGTGTTCCACAACATGGTCCTAAATGGGGTGATCCAAGATCCTTTTTCGAGGTACAACATAAGTGTTTTCTATTTTTCTATCTTCTTTGCTGTTTTTATCTGTGGTGCCATGTTTATTTTTACTGTATCGTTTTCACCAGATCACCTTATTCCTTTGTCTTATGAGCTACTTTCCCGTACAGTCTTGATTACTTTACACAGTCTGTATTCGGAGACCTACGTGGCCATATTCGGAGACGTACGGGTGTATTCGGAGACGTACGGGGCCATATTCGGCACTCCTTTTCACGCTGTGCACTGTGTTTTGATTTAAAATTTCGTGAGAAAGTCAAAAGACACTCCATTGGTAGAAATTGACGTCACATGTCAAGTGTTTCTACCAATTGTCTTCTTTTGGCTTTCGCACGGAATTTTGCGCCTAGGAAATGAACCTTTATATTTAATTACCTTCTAGCTTGAAACAACGAAACGTATTTACCATTTGCTTGCACCTAAATACGATACGGCACAAGAATGGGTGGAAAGATTGAATGCATTAAATGTCTAACTAAATCCTTGTACAAATTCATCTGATAAAGTATATATTTATTTATTCACAAGAAACCGCCCTCTGTGAACCGCCTTCAAACCGCTCTCTGTCGTGTGAATTACCACCGCCCATGTGAAAGTTGGTTGGCGTCAACGGCTAAACGTGGATTCCCTAATGTTATCGTCAATTGGGGAAATCATATCAGAGGACGCGAAAGTTTCACTCAAAAAATACGATAAGTATTATGAAACAGCAAATTAGGACGACACAGTATGTTAGAGACGACAGAAAATCAAGAAGAAGATACAAACACTGCGAATAAATTTCCGCTTTTATTTATAATAATTGATAAAATACGGTCTTAGCACTGACGGTTGTAATTTTTTTAGATACTATATAGTTAGCTAAACGTGGTTCAATTATTGCTCTCCATGACAGAGAGTTAACTTAATAATATTAACAATGTAATATGTAAATCAAATGTTTTGTAGGGTGGTAATATTTTTCTACACGATAGACGAACATCTGCGGAGAAGTGTGCTGGATCGATCTGAAAATTATTGATTTATTTCTTTGCGCATGCTCTGTGATTTATGAATTGTTGATTTCATACGCTTCTTCGCCTTGTTCTTTTTATTACACTAGGTCTTTACTATACCAAGGGTCGTGCAAGCTAACTGAAGAGATGTGGTTTTGTAGCTATAGTCTAGGCTCGATATATTCCAAACAACAAAACTGTTGATCCTGTGTGTGCACTAACCTCTCCTAAATAGCTACCTGCTATTATCATTTGCCACAAATTCTTGAGTTCCCGTGCTGTAAAGACCGATATCGCCCGATTCCCGTTTTATCTTTCGATTTTCTTAGCTGAGTATTCTCTTAAGGTGGATTTCCATTAGCGGAAAATTCCGCACGGAATCTAAAAGAAGAAATTCTATTGGTAGAAATTGTCGTGTGATGTCAATTTTCACCAATGAAATGTCTTCTTTTGGATACCGCGCGGAATTTTCCACTAATGGAAATCCAGCTTTAGTCAAGGGTATTTGAAATATAGAAATTCGACAGAATATTTATTGTTTCATAAATACAGTAGCTACTGAGTCGGCAATCTTATTTGATTGGTTTGTTCACACGAAGCAACCAATCAAATACAAGCTTGTTAACATCCTTTATCTTGAAACGAAGAAATGAATCAAGCTTCGTTAGGCCATGCATGTTTGATTTTTAGTTCATAATAGTCAATGTGAACACACTTTCCATGTGAGGGATGAGGTGATTGTTTGACCAACCAGGTTAATCATCTATATGATGTGATAAAATGCCACAATATTCCATTGACTTCGATTTTACCTTTGATATTGTGTTGAGAGCCAAATATTCAACGTAATAAAGGCAGATGATTATGAACGAATATTCAACAACATGAGGTAATGAGGTAGACGACTATGAACGAATAAATTATACATGGCTTAATATAACTTATTTGAAGATTTATTTTTAGCGAATTTTTTAGATGCTTTAAATTCTATAAAACAGAAGGTTTTTTTATACATAAATTTGGAAACAGACTCTGAGCTGTCGTTGTTTCGTTGTTACTAGGAATCGTGCTAATATAATGTAGCGAAAGGTGTACTGAAGAGATTATCTCAAAAACTCGTAACGAATCACCAATCCATTGCAAGCTCGTTACAGTAAATGATTCTTTGCGCATTTGTTATAACTGCATTGAAGAAGTGAAACTTTCTAAATTTTAACTTTTGTTAATTATATTTATTTCTTATCGTTTGAGATTCAACTTGTTTTGTATTGTTTACGTAGCTTTGGATTTAGACTTTATTTCCATTAAGCGTGAAATTTCGCGCGTAAGCCAAGAAGGCATTCCATTGGTAGAAATTGACATCACACGATGAGCTAACCATAAGTGAGCTTTCTAACTTTAGATTTAGACCAAGTTAAATCATAAATAAGTTGTGCCAGACCAACTTAAGCCATAAGTTAGTTGTCCTACAACAAACCAAGACCAACGTAAGCCATAAGTGAGAGTGGTCCTAGACCAAATCAGGACCAGGTTAAACCATAAGTGAGTTGTTCTAGACTACACGTTTTTCTTTTTATAAGCAACTGCATTTTTGGGTTCAGTCTCGGGTTGCTTAGGTCTTTTTGCAATTTCAGCCTCAAAGTTGCTTAATGGTTGCTTCATGATGTTTTATGTTGAAAACTGGCTGTTATTTATATATATTCTTTCTGTCCAATTAGGTTTCTGGAAGACTGATTTTAAGTGGTTGCTAAGTAACTCATAGAAAGTCAGCCTAAGTTGCTTGCTACTCTGCAAAACTCAGCCTAGGTAGTTGCTTAGCAGTTGCCTAAATTTTGGACCATTTTTCAGCCTCAAACCTAAGCAACTGAGTTGCTTATAAAAAGAAAAACGTGTAAATCATTGAATGGGTTGTTTTGCCATCACAATGATATAGGCCCAATGTTCTAGTTTTAACTTTACTTTACTAACATACTTAAGTTACCATCAACGGACAAGCCTGAATATAACTGCCGGATATCACCTATGAATAATTTTTTTTTGAGTATATTGCTTTGCTTAAAAAGCACTCCTCCACATGTGATGTCCGGCAGTTATATTCAGGCTTGACCAACCTCGTTCCCAGGGCTTCTTGGCTTTTCGAAAAGACAAGAAGCCCTGGGAACGAGGTTGAGGCTTAACGGATGTTTTTTCACAAAGTATGACAGGAAAATTTGCTTTAACGATTATCAGAAGTCGAAATAAGAATAAATAATCACTGTGGAGGAGGGATTTTTAAGCATGATTTCAGGTTTTGTAGGCTCTCCTCCACAGTGATTTGCTCTTGTTTCGCTATGATTTGGTATCCAAAAACTTTGTCACGCCATTAAAAATTTGTTTCCACTAGGCGAAAAATCGGCTGCGAAAGGGAAAAGAAGACATTTCCATTGGAAGAAATTGATTATGTGACGTCAGTTTCTTCCAATTGGATGTCTTCTTTTGGCTCTTGCAGCGAATTTTTCGCCTCGTGGAAATCAATCGTAAAGAGGGGTTATAAATCCTGGCATTTTTCTCTGTAAATAGCGAATGACCGTTCGACTAAAACGTGTTCAAAGTCAGCATTAAAGACGCTAGAGCAACGTATTTGCAATATTTGCACACTGGGTAACTTAGAAATACGGGTGATAAAAAGCACAGACTTTTATTGGATCAACATTAATCCCATATTGAACACAACTTTTAAAATACATAAAAATTAATTTAACAACCGATTATTATAGGGGTCGAGGAGAGGAGGCTGTAAAAATCGAGTTTTATCAAGTCGTTTGATGTGGATTTATCTTAGACTGCTATTTCCAGAGTTAGATTTAATGTTCAATTTTGTGGGATTCTCTCATGATTATCTCTTTCAAGAAATTGATTGTTGAAGGAACCAAGGAAACAGATGGAGAATTTCGTTCGTGTTTTTTTTTTCAAACAAATTATGTTTTTTTATTATAAATGTTATATATATATTTTGTTTGAAAAAATAAAAGAATTTTTTCAGAATTTAAACTCGATTAGTTTTCTATGCAAGTGACTCGATTATTTTTTTGTTTCCGACTGTATTCACCTAGGGAAATCTGCCTTTAGGCCAGTCTTCCATACAGCCAGACATATTAACCATATTTGGTCTTGGGAGGAAAGGGACTCTTTTTAATAACTCAGAAACCTTGCTACTTTATAACTATAAGCGAAATATCAGAAAGCCACCAACCAATGGAAAGTTTATTTTTGTGGTAAAATCCTTTATAAAATGAATTCGTCATAACGTTTGATTGTATAATGGAACTTTCACCTGAGGTTAATCATCTGACATCATTAGTTTTAACGATGACCTTAAAAATGTCATATCTTCGAAATAAATTTTAATCAGTTTAGCAACCCGTATATGCATAGTAGCTGACGACTTCATTTTCAAAAAAAAAAAATTGGCAGCAGTACGAGAGAGAATTCAATCGTGTTTCAGAATCTGAAAACAGAATGAAAAAACTTTTCCCAATCAAAAGTCCTTAAATGTAGGTATTAAAATTTCCCAAAAATTGCAAATTTTTCAAAAGTTTAAATATTCTGCTGAAAGTCACGTGTTTATTGTTACAATAACGGTAGAACTAGAAAGTGCTTGCACCAGAGAATATTTGCTAAGAGTTTCATGCTTTATTAGTTTCTGAGAAACTAGGAGGCCAAATATGAGCATACGAAAGGCCGACCAAATAGGGTTAAGAAATAAGGTGGCAAAATGAATATTTCACAAAATTAGACGCCAGCAAAAAGATAGCAAACATTCGATAGAGAAAAACGACTAAAAACTAAAAATAACCGGGGGAATATTTGATCAATCGCTATGCAGACACTTTTCCCAGATCGAATTTCATGAAATGGGTAGAAAATCCTTCTTTTTTTTCAGAATGCCCAAATATTTTGTTGTTGGACTGTCATATATCTATTGTTATAACATGATGGGGTGGAGCAAAATGTTTTAGTTTGGGAAAAAGATTCCGGTAAAACTATAGAACGGGGTAAAAAGTCTGGTAAAAATGTAAGTAGAGGGTATAAAAAAATTAGAAATTTTAGCCGGGAAAAAATACTGGTTTCTGAGTCGAAATTTAGTCGCTTTCCTCCGCAAAAGTACATCGTTTTGCAAACTCGTTCCCAGGGCTTCTTCTCTCTTAAAGAAGCCCTTAGATCGCGAAGTGGATCATTTTGTCTTCATAGATACAATCGTTTACCTTTTAGAATACATAGCCAAACTCGTTCTCAGCGCTTTTTGTCTCTTTGATTTTTTTCTCGGGTAATGAGACAAGAAGCGAAACGAGTTTGAATGCATAGCGTTACAGAATATTTCAAAATACTGTCACAGAGACAATCGTAAAAGACTTTGAAGGTGTTGTTAACTCACAAGGTGGTTTTTATTATTGATAAGAACTTCCAAACAACGTGTTCACCAAGTTCTAGACCGAGAAAGTTCTTATATACTAAAACTTAATAAACAAAAGTACATATTTAGTGTTGTTAACTTTTCTTGAAAACATCATGTAGATAAAATCATAGAAATAGACCCAATTAACAGAAGAAATTGTCGATTCTGAATGATAATTACTGCACCTTATTTTATAAGTTCGTTCATATGTTCTTCGTCCGTTAATTTTGCAATACTTCGATCTCTGTTAAAAATAACTTACCGCTAAATTGCTGCCTCGCGTACTCGCTTTGCCCTCACGCCCTGTATACGTTTCTATAAATTGATAAATGTATTACATCTATAATTATGGGCAAGTGGAATCTGATCAATTTTGCTGGGAAGCCAGAGCATAAAGAATGTATTATTTCTAAATCCCCGAATAGTCACTCAGGTAAATAACTTAGGAGCCCTAACATTTTCAACTTTTGTGTATGGTTGTTTTATTTGTGTGTGTATTTATTTATTTCCTTAAAAATAGAAAAACATGGAAACAGCCCAGCTAATCTAAGCAAATCACAAGTCTTAGACGCACTTTTCGAGTGTGCATAAGTTATAGTGACTGAGTCGGATTTGAACTGGCGACCTCTCGATTTCCATTTCAACGCACTGCCAATTGAGCTATCAGTCCAATGCTAAGGCGTGTGTGCACTTCGTTATACCTTTCGCTCATACACACTTAACCCTTACCATCGGATTGAGAGCAGTTGGCGATTCGAACCCGCCTACTGTCACTATCGTAACCCGCCTACTGTCACTATTATTATTACACACTCATGGCCCCTTACCTCAGACCATGCATTTCGGTAATTTGCATTCATCAACCGTATACAAGTTAGTCACAATCGGAATGGCTTTGGAATTATGTATATAAAAGTTATTTTCAAGTTTTGGAAGAAATTTTCGAGTGTGCAGAAATAATAGTGGACTGATACATAAAGAGAGAAAAATCAACTAGAACACTTTGTCTTGTGAATTTACCAAAAGGAACAGGGAAGTACGAAGCTTGCTTGCCAGCCTCTGAGAAGAAGAGTGACACTGTATTCCATCGGTTACATAATAAAAACAAATATAGTGTTACGTTTCTCTTTTAAAGGTTTCAGTCTGCAAAAACCTGTTCAAAGTCAGCAAAATAACGTTAGAACAACGTTCAAAGATCGTTGTCATAACGTTACTTTGCTGACTTTGAACAGATTTTTGCCGGCTGGGTATATTTTCAATTTTTATATATACATATTTACAAGCGATACAAATAAGTTACCAAGATACGACAGTTTCTAAACTTCCGTGACCGAAATAAATATAAATAATATGTGGAGGAGAGATTTGTTAACATAGCTTCAGGATTTGTATCCTAAATAATAAATTACTCCTCCACAGAGATTATTTCTCTTATTTCGACCAACTACTTCCAAGTGCGAAACGGAAAACATCTATAAAGGATGGCATCATGGCGTGCTGGAATACGGTCCCAGATATCTCCGCATGCAGTCTATCAACCCTACAAGCAGACGACGTTGTTCCGACGCCGTGATACGACAGGGTAAGGTGATCGTTGACTAAGTGTCCCCCAACACTTATTTACTGCCCATCTCAAAAGTTCATCAAATTCAATACTGCGCAAAGAGTTTTTATTTCAGCAAGCTCACAATGAATTGGTTTCTTAGCTACGAATCCATTGTAAGACTCATTACTCTTCTCTATTTCATATTTAAGATGGTTCCTCATTTAAAATAAAATTTTACTTCTCAAATAAATACATCAGAGTTATATTAAACTTTCCAAAAGACAAAATAGTTTCTGACAAGAAGGTTGTTGTCGTATGAAGAAACCAATCAATTACACGATCGGTAACTAAGTACTCTTCTCCACAGACTATTTTACGTTTATTCAGATTCCTGCTCAATGTTTTTAGTATAAAACCAAAGCAAAGGTAATTCTACAGCATAAGCTAATTCTACAATTCGATTACCACGAAAATGTCTTTTATGTCTCACGAAAATTATTCTTCTTCAAAAGATTGACTTTCCACCAGGCGAAGCATTCGCTGCGAAAGCCAATTTCTATCAATGGAATCTAGTGGCTACCAACCTTAAGGTAGCTTCAATAAGTCGTACATCGTCAGTCACCTGAAAACAAAGAGAATAATGGTCAATATTACCAGCATCAACCCAAGGATTCTTCCCTTTTAACGTGACGCCAAGAGATAACAAGTCCTGGGAACTGGGTTGGAATACTATCAATATGAACACTGCGATAAAGCAGTAGAAATTTTTGTTGTGCAACATATGAATAGTTTGGTGTCTTCAGCTAGAAACCAGAGCCAACCAATATAATGGCTTCATTTAGAATCCGCGCGAACGAATTTGCCTATAGTGGAGATCCGCCTTAAGTCCTAGGATTTTTATATTTACATCGCATGCGTTGAAAGAAGAAGTGGGAGTTTGAGGATATTATCGAACTTTTTTGTTGTCAAAAATTACTAAAATATTAATAAGTAGGAAATTTACCTTGTTTTTCGCCTTATTTGTAGATGTTTAACTTTCGTATGGATTTATGTTCAAGAACAACCGGTTCTTCGCACCATCCATCGGAACTTGACGAAATAATACGACCATGGAACGGAGAAATACGGTTTTTTTCTAAAAACAAACAAAGTACTTTCATTAACATTTGGTGAAAGTTCTAAAAAATAAAGTGCTTTCATTAACATTTGGTGAAAGTTCTAACAGACAAGTTCGTGCCCAGGCACTTTTTGTTTGTGAGAAGGGAGAGCGTAAAAAAAAAGAAAACCAATATAAATTTCACAGAACTTATTTTATTAGTGAATATTATAATAGTCTCTCTAATAGACCTATTCACAAATACATGAAAGCTTTAATTTATTTTTCGTGTAACGTGTCATGCAAAAAAAAGAAAGTTATTGCATTGCAACAAGTTCTGCATTGAGCAGCCAACACCTTGTTTTCATTTTGAATAGTTTAGGACTTTTCCTATAATATATCTAGGATCATTTTCAAAAATATTTATTTTGGTATCTTAGGATAATTTTCCCTAAGCAACCAAATTTTTGACAGGTGGTAAAATTTTTAGTTCACAAGAAAAAAGTATTCTTCTTATTTTGGCTTGAAAAACATTCTGACAAAATTTCCTGAATAGGGTTAACGTCTTTTCGACGTTAGATGTTTAGGTGTCGTACGTACCCTTTTGTGGTTTACTTTCTATCATTCTTGAAACAACTATATCAATGTGAGTTTTACACTGGCGAAACCAATTCACTGCTTCATCATGATATATTCCACGTAAACTTCGACCATTGATAAGCAGAATCTGATCACCTACAAAAAAATATTTTTGTAAAGAATCTGTAATGCTTTCGATGAGAGAAGAAATTAAAAGACGTACGATGAAGTACTAAAATATTCAACTCACAACTTACGTGTAACATTTCAATCACTTTTGATGAATATCGTTTTCAAATTCGAACACATTTGAAAACGGCTTCATCACAAGAGACAACCTCATTCCCATGGCTTCTTGCCTTTTTGAGCACGGAAGAGCCGCTCTTCCGTGTTCAAAAAGGCAAGAAGCCATGGGGACGAGGTTGCACAAGAGATTGAAATATTACACAAAATTAACAAAGGAATTAGTACGTCGCCGTATAAAAACTAGCGTCGTCGTATAAAAACTAGCTACGTCTTTTTTAATTAGAAATATGAATACTATAAAGCTACTATATGAATTACAAAGCACACAACTCCACGCACGTATTCTCAGCAGAAGTGGGTGTAATTCAGTAGTTGAAAATAATCGACCCCATCTACAAGACCTCCTTCGTCAAAATATTTTATTACACATTTTAGACGTGTAGCACAGAGGCAGTAGTTAAATATATGTGATTCGTGCGTGCTTGCTATATTGAATATATCCCATGGATAAAACCTTGTTTAAAGTTTATCGAGTCAAATTAATCGAGTCCGCGGACAAAGGTATGTCAAAGATGGTAGCTTGATTTTTCTCTCCTTGAAATAGGAATTTTTATCAACGTTGTTCTAGCGGCTTACTTTAAACAAGTCTTTCCTGCGATATAAATACTTTGAGGGAATCAGTAATACCACAAAGAAATACGTACCGACTTTGAGAGAAACAGTAATACCACAAAGAAATACGTACCGACTTTGAGGGAATCAGTAATACCACAAACACCTGAATCTGAGACGGTCTTTATAAATATATCATTAACAAGTGAACCCACACCACCAACTATCGTTATTCCAAAACTTTCATCCTCATTCTTAGAAAGTGAAAAACTCAACACAACGCGTTCAGGTACATTTGGTAGTTCACTTAGAACTTTTTCTACAGTTTTATGACTGTGAGTGCGAGCTAAAATATAAAGGTGGTAGAAATGAAATAGAGCACTGAAGAACTAAGGAAGAAAGCAAGATACAAGTATTCACATAAATATTTGAGACACAGTGCCCTCGTTGAACACATTTAAAGAGGAAATTAAGCAGTGGGTACCAGATAATTGTCCATGTAGATTATGCAAAGACTATGTACAAAGATTAGGATAAGCTGTTTGAATGAATTTTATATTTATAGATTATAATATATTCTATTATATTTATTTTATTACGTTGCTATCTATATATTGAACAATATTTCAGTTTTTATATACAATATGTTTGCAGTTTTTTATATACAATATACAGATTTTGTTATGGGTGTAAATAGTTAACTTTAATTAGTTTGACTGTAGTTATATTAGTTTTTACCCCATGTAAAATAAAGAAATAATAATAATAAATTTGTACAAAGATTTGGAAATTCAACTTAGACAAAAAACCTTGTTCCAAGGGTCTGGGTACTAGACTGCTGTAACAACACTGTTACAACACCATTTGTCCAATTTGCAAATATACCTAACACCCTAAGTCCCAATATCCTAAGATAAATCTCTAAAGTCCGCTCGATAAATATCTTAAGTCTGCTCGATAAATATCTTCTTAAGTCTGCTAGGTAAATCTCTGAGATAAATCTCTAGGAAATCACTTGTGGCTCGAAAATTCGTCAAAATTTGTAAAATGTCTCATAAAATTCGTAAAATATTTCATGAAATTCATAAAATGTCTCATTCATTTTTGTTGAAATTCGATCAAATTTAATTACTTCAGATCTAACCAAAACGTTGTTTTTTGGAACGAAATTCTTGCAAAAGTCCCTAGCTTAAAGGTACATAATCACCTTTTTTGGTCAAAATGAATAAGTGACACACAGTGAAAAACAGGAAATGTTTGTCAAACAAGATGGCTGCCACACAGTGAGCATAGAAAATACATAACTTCCCACGACTTTAATCAATTATATCTCCACTAATATTCATTCTTATGGAGTCAAATCTTCAGAATTTGTTAGTAGCAATATGAACTTTCATCTAGACTGCAGAATTTAAAAAATTTGAAAAAAACATCTGAGGGTTATTTTGTACCTTTAATGAAAACGAGACGATTGTCACTCAAAGTAGAACTTTGTGGTGACTGCACATAAAAGGAAGTTATTGTATTGCAACAAGCTCTACTTTGAGCAACTAACACTTCGTTTCCATTATTTTGCGAAAAGGCCTATTGGAATGGAATATAATGGACCAATGGTTAGGGTCTACCCTACTTATATTTTTTATGAAGCTGAGATCGAATTGTATACTGAGCAAATTCTTTGTGTGACGTCAATTTCTACCAATGGAATCAGGACTTTTTGTAAGAAAAGGCTGACGTTCGAAAAAAAGCTGATTGGTTTAATTCTTTGTTTATGTTTTTGCGGACCGAGAGAGAAGCGAGACTCAAAACGGAAAATATGACATTTGTGCATAGACCGAGCTAAGCAAGCGAATGTCTATTTCGTAGGCTAATTCAACCCTGTTCTGCTTTAAATAGTCCTATCAGTGTCTGAAATAAGAACGAGTTATCACTGTAGATATTTGAACCAATCTTCGCTCTTTGATCCACAAAAAGCACTCGTCCTTGTGTGCTCTTATTTAAGGTTATACTTACGGCGCAGCTTTAATTTGTCATTTAGTTCCAAAATACTTGTTGATGACGTCATTAAAGCATCTTGTAATGACGTCATAGACGAAATATTCTTTGGTGATGTAGCCAATGATGTAATTTTTTGCGGTAATGCCATTGATGAAACCATTTTTCTGTTTGGCATGAGCTGTATGTATTACAATCTATGTGCTTTAGTTGCTTTCTTGTATGTATATAGTTTTTTCTAAAAGACAAACCATAATGAGTCACACGAGAGTCACACGAGCTTGGAGAGAAGAAGAAGTTTACGATGTCTAGTGGACAAAAAAATGTTCAAAGTTCGCAGTAAAGACGCTATAACAACGTTTTTAATACTGTTTTAGCGTCTTTACTGTGGACTTTGAACATGTTTTTTCCAAATTGGAAATCCAATTTTATTTTAGTCTATCCTGCTTCTTTTTTTTTTTATTGAGCCTCGATCAATAGACCTTTTCATAAAACAATGAAAACGAAGAGTTCGTTGCTCGAAGTAGAACTTGTTACAATGCAATAACCTAAATCACTGCGCAAAAAGAAAGTTA
>JAULBZ010001137.1:0-24024 GCA_032360805.1 Neoturris breviconis | reverse complement strand
TCTTTTTTTATTTTTCTCGAACCTTATAGAAAAGACTTTTCGTCTTTTCTATAAGGTCCGAGAAAAATAAAAAAAAATCAAAAGGCGCTGGGGACGAGCTTGTGTATGGACCACATATATACACTACCAGACCGTATAATACAGAGTGATTTAGAAGGATACACAGTGTGAAAGACAACTAAGAACAGACTCGTATACAACCTGCGTACTAATGTTATGGTAATGCAGAAGCATAGCTTTATCCCATCTTTATCTCATCGCAGGTGGAAAGAAAATCCCATCATTTGTGATTTTTAAAGACATGTAAATAATTTATGTTTGCAAATAATAACGGTGAAGGACAAGCTCGTCCCCAGCACCTTTTGACCTTATAGGGTTCGAGAAAAATAAAAAAAAAAAAAGACAAACGAGAAAAATGAAAAAAAGTCAAAAGGTGCTGGGGACGAGCTTGGGTGAAGGAGTGGCAATGACCATGAAATTGATTTTCTTTATTCCACATATTAATCCCGTTTAAAGGGTTGTACATGCCAAAGGAAATGTTTTAAGACGACGCAAGAATAACAAAATATTTTGATAGTTTTGCGTTTGCTTAGATCGCGTCGCTAATATCTGTTTATAAAAAAATGTAACTTAACTACGCATGCGTATAACCCTTGCGTCTGCGTTTGCGTTGTAAGTGTCATACTTGCGACGCAAATGTAACACAGACGCAACAGAGTACGAACACTTTCTACGCACGCATGGCGCAAGATATCAAAATCTTTTGATATTCTTGTGTCTGCGGCAGTGAGTTACAAAAAGTGGAGAGTTACAAAAATGTGGAGAGTTACCACGCCCATTTCTTGATAACGCAGAGTTTTGATCAGCTTAACTCTCCACTTATCTCAGACATTAGAGAACTGAAGAGTTAGCCGTTATCTATAACTCTCCACTTATTTCAGCCGTTAATGAAATGGAGAATTAGCCATTATTTCACCAGATAATAAAATGGAATGTTTTTAATCCTATTATATATGGGCTTTTTCATGTGCGTTGAATACATGGGAGGGGAAGGGGCAAAACTCCCCCTTTCATGGTTTTCTCGGGATAGAAACATGCTACATGCGTGAAAATTTGCATGTAATTAGCTATTGATGAAAGAATTAGAAAAATATGGTCAAAATTTCAATTTTGCAAAGATTTTGCTGACGTCATAATAAATTGCCACTTTTTACCTTATTTTTAATTGGCTATATCTTCTCAGGAACAAAATAAGATTTTTTTATTCTGTTTTCACATTGTGAGTACGAAATGAGGTGCCTTTTATCAAGGAAGTTTAAACTTTCTTGCTTTTATTAAATTATCAAAAAAGCTATTTTAAGTCCTTATTAGCCTACTATAGCGCACCAAAATTGACCAAATTTTAGAAAGATAAAGAGCACCTCTGTAAAGGAGAGTACTTTATTACCCTGAATAATTATGCAAAACTACTATTGGATGGCCTAAAAACTTACATTCAAAATAAAAAATAATGCATAACATTGTTTTAACAAGTACATTTTACCGTTACTTGAAAAATCAAAAATCCATACCTGTGGAGGAGAGCTCTCATGAAATTACCTAAGTTATGTCATAATTATGTATAAATACCTCTTATGACATGAATAAACAATATTGAAACAATAAATCAGTCTCTAATATCTTAAATCGACAGACAATGCATTTACGTGAAAAAAAATCGAAAATATGCTATACACCTCTCTGGAGGAAAACACTGAGACCACACCTTCTGCATAATATTTTCAATTGTCATTACTACACCAAAATGTTCCTAATAAAAAATGTTAAAAGTCACAAAAGGAGAGAAGTTCAGGAAATTAGGAATATACAAGATTATTATCTATCATGTTATAAATTTATTTATTTGATTTAATATTTGCTTCCATTGTGAATTACAAATATAATAGGTAACTTAAGAGTATCTTATGATAAAAGAACATAATACATTCAACAGAAAATATATTCTTGCTTCCATTCTTCTATTATCTAATGTTTCTTTATTTATAATTCTAACAACAGATCATGGAAGCCACCTAGATACAACTTTTATGTTAACTTTTATGAATAGAAACATATAGTATATTAAAAATCACATATCACATGTGATATGTATAGCCTAGACTTTAATCTTAGACAAAGATATTTTAGACAAAGTGAAATTTTTGCAAAAATTTCAATTCAGAAATTTCAACTTAGAAAAAAAGTCTATAACTTTGATTAGTAAGACAAATGATGCAAAAATTTGAATTTGTTCCAAAAGCCTAGTACTAGCCTGCTGGGAACAACAGAATTCGTCGAGTTTGCAAAAGTCTTAAGTCTACTCGATAAATCTCTAGGGATATATTACTAGAGCATAAGAATAATTTCCTATGTTTGTTTGGTGTGTACATAATGCTACGATGTATAATGTGGGCATGCAAATTATATTTGAGTGATATAGGTTTAATTTTCACTCGGTTTGGTGGGCTACTTACAATATCATACTTTTGATTTAATTTAGTGTGCAACATGACCCTTATAAGGGTATTTCTATTCGTGATAAACATGATTCAACTGAATGCATACTCAACGCTTTCCCCATCAAGTACAAACCGCTATACAACAACAAGTAGTAATATCATACAGCCTAGCACTTCATTATACAAATTACCCATAGCTTCCAGCAGTGTCCCTGAACAATTGGAAACGAAGAGTAACATCATGCAACTTAGCACTTCATCATATGAATTACACATGGTTTCCAGCAGTGCCCCTGAACAATTGGAAACGAGTAATAATCTTTCGTGCGTAATGATTTTACCAACAAAATCGGTACAAGGAATTAATAATACAAGGGATATCATTAATATCTCAGCAGGTAAGGATTTTTCTTAGTTGGATATCTAACCGTAATTGACAAAATTCAACAAACATGAATCTATACAGAGGTGTGTTAGGTCAGCGAGCTTGAAATGGATTAGTTTCTTCGGGAGGATGTAACCAATCCATCGCAATACCGTTGACTCAATACTCTTCTCTGTAGATTATATTTCTGGGACGTTTCCTAACTGTTTTTATTCAACTTTGTCTTCCTTATCTTCTAAAGAATGAATATAATAGAAATTTATCTACAGAAACAAAATTGCGACAAACAAAAAAAAAGACCTGGTCTCCTTGCTGATACAGGTGGACGAACACAGATACAAATGTATTTTATCTACTTTGGTTCAAACATTTGTGTGTTCGTCAGAATTTTAGCTTCTACTTTAATGTTAAAAGTGACGTCTGTTGAAGGTTGACTATAACCGTTCATTGCGTACTGGTTGTCTGAATTTTCTTATTTTCTTATAGCATTATGTTTACCAAAGGTTACGAAGGTATGAAATAAATCTCACGGAGTGCCACTCTTGCCGCCCTGCCGGCATACGACGTCGGAACAACGTCAAAACGACGACCAAAAATTGATAAGCGTCCCCCCGTTTATCCGATACTACATAGAGTATATACAATATGACGGTGAAATCCAGCGAGAAAAGTTAAATGCGAAAGAGAAATATGTCGTTGAGATCGCGTTTTTTTTTATAATTTAAGTACAGCCTCAGCGGTCTTGTTTTTAAGTTGTGTACCTGAAATGGCGCTTATATGGTGCTTATTGAATTATCAAGACTTTTTCTAAAATCAATTTGAGAATAACTTTGGTTGCGTAATTTCTTAGAAAATAGGGACCAAAACACCGAAAAGGAAAACAAAGCATAATTCATGTTGCTTATTTGTTTGCAAAATTTTAGCTCGCGCTGTTTATAAAAATGTCGCTTATAAAAAAAATGAGTGCATCGATATTGAATATGGTGGAATCTATTGCATACAGCTTGAAATATTACCTAATGACGAGTAACGAGTGAATAAGATATGAACTGTATTTTAGGCCTCTGAATTCAGGTCGGCATTCCTCTGTGGTGGAGCATCCTTGGAGACTAATTTTCAGCCTGTTGGCTGCATAGTAGCATTCAAAGATGCTCCTCCGCAGGGGAATGTAGTCGTGAATTCAGAGGCCTGACTGTCAATCATATTGACGCCTGTAGTCTTTCACGCCGTTGAAAATTTGACTATAATTTCTATTGATACTTTATGTGAAGACATTACAAGACACGACGTTAGACCTACGTCAAACTCCGTACAGTTGACCTAGCTTCATATCTCAACTTTGTAACAGACACTATTGGGGTTATTTGTCGACACTCAACAATAATCAACGTCTTTTTGACGTAACATAGACTTGAGTGTCCATGAGAGTAGGTTTTATTTTCTATTAGCCAGCAGTTTACTTCCTGTTCGTCCACTCATGTTGCAGGTGTGCGCTTTGGAAATTGATCAACACTATGTATTTCATTTTCCATGATAATTTTCTGGTGAGCTTTCAGGCTTCTTCTTCCAAGTGATAAACCATGACATCACTATGACGTATTCACATAGTGATATCTAACTGTTTTATTTTTATGCAGACATCGGCAGGAAAAGCGAGAAATCCACATATGCGCATCATAATTACATTCGAGTATCTTCTGAGAAGTATATCATATATATTTGTGTGCATTTCACTTTTCATCATGCTATCCTTAAAGTAAGTAATTTACACGTCAGTCTGGGACCATTCATTAATCATGACATCACTGATGGTTCCATTGCTATTATCTTTTAATACCTAAAGAAGGAGCTCCACTAGGCAAATTCGTTCGCACGCATTCTAAATGAAGCCATTTACATTGGTTGAAAGTTACGTCACCTCACGACTAGTGGAAATCCGCTTTGCACACAGTTACACGTAAAGTTTGTTGTAAATGAATCAACCCAGTGAACGGTGTTTTAAGTTGATCTACTATAAACAGCATCACATACTTTCTGCAAAGGAGAGAGAATGGAACGCTGATTAGAATTCTCACAGTGGAAGATGTTTATTGGACACTATTTCAACACTGACCAATGAGATATCAGTAATCGTTAACACGATTATACTAAATATTATACTAAGTTGATAAAAATAATTATGAGGCTAGTGAAACGAGGATAGTGAAGCAAGGATAGTGGAATGATTGAGGACAGATTTCCGAATACAATTTCTTAAGACAATGCCTAGTTGTGACCCTGCCGGCACGCGACGTCTTATCAACGTCGAAAAGATGTATTTTTGATGTTTCCACATTATAAGACGTAGCAAGCCCTTGGCATATTGCATTCGCACTACGCGCACTCTATTTCATGCAAACATTTTTGTCTTTTCAAGTGTTACTGCAGTATTGGAATTAAAAAAAGTTGTTAGAAATTATGAATGACTATTGTTGGCATGGCTATTTTTGGTGAAAGTCAAACTTTAGCCGAAAACTTCCGAATGACCGTGTTCCTTTGTTCGGACTCTATATCAGTTCTAATAGAAATTATTTAAAATTCGAGATAATGTTGCCCAATTTGAGTTTTTAATCCATTAAAGGGCATGAATGCTAGTAGTGCAAACTAAAAGTAGTCAAAATCGCTATTTTTACAACGTGAAAAACCAAATGTCCCCGACAGGTGGCGTAAAACATTCCGACATTAACTTATAATGACAACAAATTGTCACTAATTTTAAATGAGCTGTACAAATTGGGTAATCATTTTCCGTAACTCACCCAAGCACTAGGGAGTAGTGTAAAGAGAAAACTGTTGTTAGTTTACAATTATTTTCAATCTTTAGCTTACCAAAAAGTTTAAAGTTCTTTCTTCATAAACAGTTACTAATATCATATGTATTGTCTGATACAGTTCTCCTTTTGAGTCATGATGATATTAGATACAGAATTGCGAAGAATCGGGTATGTAGTTATTCCATTCATTTTCAAAATACCCATTGAATCTCCATATACGGACTGTTTATTACCATATATGGACTATGTATTACCATATATGGAAATTGACGGTCTATATATAGATATGTAATAACCCTCTTAGTACTAAGGGGGGGGGGGCGTGGATTTTCACCCCCTACCATATTGTGCTGTATAACTTTTTAACCACTATAGCTATCGTGCTAAAACTTTCTAACATTTAGTAACAATCTATAACCACATATGCTGAACATTTGAGCTTCATATCATCTTTTGATTTGTATGTCTGGGTCATAACCTGAAACCACATATTTTAAGTGGGAAATCCTTTGTAAATCATCAATTGGTTATTTTGACACCATGTGTTTGCCTATCTAAAACTTAAAACAGAATAAAAAAAAGCTTTTATAGAATCGTAGAAAGTTTCATCCAAATACTACAAGTGGTCCAACAGTTATGGAGGGGTGGGGAGTTGGAATCCACCCCTCTTCCCATTGTTACAGAATCCTAAAAAGCCCAGAACTAATAGGGTTAAGTTCGACTAGCAGGCCGTCTTTATAAAAATTTCACTTAAAATTGTAATCAATCCACTTATGATTAAATTTATACTTAAAAGAAGCTTTCTCTCTTCCTCTTTTCCATTACGGTACTCCGATTTCCCGATTATCACCGATATATTCCCTACTTTCTGGATTTAGCCTACTAACGACTATAAACTAGATATGAATTTATTTTCAGACATCGTGTGTTGCTTTTCTGGTTATCAATTATTACACATCAATGTGTTTCATCGCTTGTATGATGACAGAGGGAATACACATATGGATAATATTAAAAACTGTATTCGATACAACAAAATCGCAATTGAAGAAACATTTGTTCTATGTTTTTCTTGGGTGGGGTAAGTAAAATAACGTGCAAGACTACCTACAATCGTGTTCATATATATTTGGGAAAAAGGGAAATTCGTGCAAAAATTCGGAATTTCAACTTTGACAAAAAGCCTTAAATTTTTACTAGCAAGGTGATCAGAACAAAAGTTCGAATTTGTTCCAACAGCCTGGGTACTAGGCTGCTAGAATCAAGAGAATTTGTCGAATTTGTAAAAAGACCTAAGATCCTAAGCCCTAAGTCTTAAGTCTACTCGGATCAACCTCCGCACTTCCGCATGTTTTACTTGTGGTTTATATTACCCTTTAAAATTCACACGTTGACCCATTATTTATGAACACGATTGTATTATGAGGAGATAGTGGAAAATATTCTACCTGGCAGGCACACAACGCCGGATTAACGTTAAAATAAAGTTGTTTCGACTTTGATCCGACGTCCTGCTCACACTGGGAAAACTTTTTTGTGACGTCACCACATTCCTATACTCAAGATTCGGTTATTTCGATTTAGGAGATTACGTCATCAAGAATCATACTGTATAAATTAATATTGTTTGCTACCATTACCCCCTAAAAATATTAAAATAACAAAAGAATGGTTGTTAAAATCTTATAAATATACGGGTGTCCATCACAACAGAGATTAATGTGAACATATTTGGAGTGCGTACGAAATTTACACATAGCTTTTGACGCTAAATAAAAAATCTGTCAATGCATCATTGTTTGTCACTTTAAACCTATCAGGAGAAGGGTATAACTGAAATCTAAAATGATACAACCAATTCTCAATACCTTATCGGTCCAAACAATGTCGGCTCTGAGGGACAAAATTTTAGGGGATAACCCTAACAAAAAAGTTGATCCCTAAGTTTAAATGGTGCTTCGAAATTGGGCCGACAAAATTTGGGCCTACATTGTTTTGCCCGATAGGTATTCTGATTACTAAATAGATACAGGAATCCAGATAGCTTACTCTGCACTTTAAAATATGCGGGAAGTTGCGTGCTAATTTTGAGAAAATCTACGGTCAAACTCTCTTATTTAGCCTGGATTTATTCAGTCTAGCTTAGAAAAAGTAACCACGAAATTAAAAGCTTAGTAACAAAACGGCGTATGTAAAATTAACAAGACTGTTTTTTGCGACAGATGGAAGTGTTATGGTGAAACCATTTCTTATGATATGAGGTATTTATAAGCAGTTTTGAAGATTTATCGGCGGAAATTTGTCGCGCGAACTACCTAACTTGGGATTATTCGTACCGTGTTCGGTAGACTGCAGTTCATAATTTTTAAATCAATGTTTTAGGTGTGCCATTAATAATAACTGGAATCGTCATGGCAACATCATTTGATGCTTTTAAAAGATCCACAACGTAATATTCCAATTAATTGTCGAAAACGATACCGTATATGGAGGGCTTATGTAAATACGCGCTCCATATTTCGCAATAACCCTCTGGAGGTGTATTGCAAAATATGGAGGGCGCATTTCCATATATGGAGTGTGTGTTGCAATATATCTAGGGTGTGTTGCCATATATTGAGGGTGTAATACCATATATAGAGAGTGTATTGCTCTATATGGAGGGTATACTGCCATATATGAAGGACATATGGCCATATACGGCGGGTGTATTGCCATATATTGAAGGTGTAATACCATATATGGAGGGCGTATTACCATATATAAAGAGAATATTGTCATATATATGAAAGGCGTATTGCCATATATAGAGGGTGTATTAGCATGTATGAAGAACATATTGCCATATATGGTAATACAAAGTGTATATATGGAATTATTCTGGTCGGTATTCGATAATATTTTATTTACACGGTGTTTGTGAATTTTATATCTTAGTGTAATTTTATATATTAGTGTAATTGCAGCTCCTAAATACACCAAACTATGATTTCAAAGGTTGGTGGAAAACCTCATACAACTAGGAAAAGCTTGACATGATGATCACAATTTCTTATTCGTAGTAACCATACGAGCTGGAAAATGCATTTCACACAATTAGCCGATTCTGACAACTTTCACCATTTGTCAATTCGTCAGAAATATGAAAATCTTTCTTGTAGTCGTAAAAATAATATGTTCATAATTGTAATGGTTGCTGTATTTCTAGATGTTATAATCTGCGACCAGAAGATAAATGGTTGTGGAAAGGTCCTATTGCAGCCCTATTAGGGGTAAGAAAGTTTCACTTTTCTTGTCCCAGCACATGACCTCTATATCTGAAACGGTTTTTGACATTGATTAGTCTGGAGAGTGGATCAGATTAGCCTGGTGAAACGGATTGCTGCTCTTATAGAAATACCTTGCGATATTGAACAAAATACATAATTTAATAATACCTAAGGCTTGCTTTACACAGTCAATCTTTATGCTGTGTCTAACTTAAGGGTATTTTGACATTAGAATTGACGACATAATGGCAGTATAAAGCACTATATTTTGATTGTGTGTATCTCTACATATTTCAATAAATGAACTTTGTTTGGAAGAGCGTTTTTAATTATATTATTCCACAAACCACTTGTTTGGTATTAATATGTCGAGTCTTAACAGGTGCTTCAAGGCGGCATCATACTCTTCAGTATCGAATAAACGGAGGGGGGACTCTTATTAATTTCTGGATTAATTTACAATTAACATAAAGCAGTTAACTGGCTAAAATGCTAAAATTCACGTTAAAACCAACGTGAAGTTAGAATAAATGAACTAATCGACTAGTCCCTAACCAATTGCCAGCTACACAAACCTTGGAAAGGCGATAGTAAAGTACAAGTGTTATCACTTTTCTTTAGTAACTATAAAATTTGCCAACCCCCCAGTTATTCCCCCCCCCCCTTCGGGGAGACGAAATTAACATAAGATCGGTTGTATGAAGCAAGCCTGAAGTTGAAGCAACGACAAAATGACGTTACTTTAACGTTATTTGGTCACCGATTTGATGTCGTATAATATATTTAGCTGAATATGACATGCTTCATATCGATCATTTCCATCGTCATTAAAAAAATACTCAGTGGTAAAAACAATCAGGGAAGAATGGAGAAAGTTATGTAAGTTTTGTAACTAATTTATCACAGTGTGAGAGACTACTGAATACGGACCAGTACAACTCCGTATATGGACTGTGTATATTCACATGTGATAATGCACACTGTACGAGTCCGTACTCTATGTAGTACCTCACGCGGCGGTATTTCTTTTCACAGAGTAAATTCGAGATGAATATATTTCTCTTGAATATTTTTCAAGTCTCTCTAATAGAACTTTAAGACGTCGATACAACGCCCTTTAGCAATTGGAGACATTAAAAAAGATAGTAAAAGACAAAACAAGTAAATGGTCGATCCAGTCATATCATCCAGTCACAAAATATGATCAGTTAATCATTTTGTTCTTATGATTTTCTGCCAGCACTAGATATACTGTATTTACTCGTTTTAGCCCCCCTCCCTCCTCTGCCCTCGTATTAGCGCTCTTCCTAAGAACAATTCTTTTAATTAAGCGCTTCCTCAAGTAGACGCCCTTCCCCTTGATTTAGCACCACCTAAAAACAATAAAAAAATAAATAAATAAGTAAATAAATGTATATTTGCTTTCCTTTGATTTATAATTTATCCTTTTCAATTAAATGAGTGTCCCCTCAATTTTCTACATTTTTAAATAAGCGCCTCCTCCAAACTGAATCTTTTAATTAGCGCCCTGGTGCGCTAAAAAAAGGAAATTTTGTAAGTGAACACGCAACGTCGACATACTCGTGGAGTGTTGTATTTTTGTTTTCAGGTCAATATTTCGTTCGATGATAGTAATTGTACCTCTACTTGGATTCTCGTTTATTCTTGGATTTTTTGTTGGTTTGCATAAAGTGATGGCCTATTTATTTGTTGCATCTACTAGCTCCTTAGTAAGTTTATTTATAACTTGTATGAAATGACGTCATTTTGGAAATTGCTAAATTTTAATAATGCTTACAAAATAGAAGACTAGCTAACACAGCGTGAAAGGCTACTGAATGCAAGCCGTGTACATGTTATTTGCTCCCAAGGAGTGTGTCCTGGTTTATTGTTTAACTACACCACATGTCCTTACTGTCTTTACCAGTATTTATCACTATTGTCAGTGTTTAGTATACGCTACTGATGAAGGGTAATAAGCCAGAAACCACTGTTCAGTGTTCGTATCTCATTTCCAGTCTAGTACGTGTGTTTGTAGCTTCAATTACTTTTTAGTTATAACCAATGGGAAAAAACTTGTTTAAAGTCCGCAGTAAAGATGCTAAATCAGCGTCGTTTGACGTTGTTCTAGCCTCTTTACTGCGGACTTTGAGCTAGTTTTCTCCTTACTAAGACTGCCCCGTATAGCTCCGTATACGCATTGTATATTGCCATATAATAGAAATACACGTAACCATATTCCGGTAAGCTTTTACGCCGTGTGTTATAACCGAATATCTCCGAACACCACTGTGTCTTTGTTAATTATTGATTTGAATTAATTTTAGGGAATTCTGTTTTTCATCTTTCATATTGTTTTTGACGAACAGGTATGTAAAGAAGAGGACTGAGCGAACTAGCAATTGATTAGTTATTCGGTACGAAAAAGCCAATGAGCCATGAGAGATTGTTAACTCTGTTAGGGATTGTCTCAAAAAAATAAAATCTACTGAGTCGATCTTGCAATGGATTAGTTTTTTCGTATCGAAGAAATTAATCCATTGCAAGCTCATTGGCCTAACGCACTTCTGCACAGATTCATTTTTGTTGAATTTTGTCAATTTTAGTTGATTTAAACGAAGCAAAAAAGTTGGTTTTGGAGCGAAATTTTGTGATGATCCCTTAGGATTTCACAATTTCTAGACTAGAAAATAGTCGGGGGAATCAACTTAAGAAAATCGGAAAATAAAACGGGAATCGGGCGAAATCAGAATTTACGGCACTGGACTCAAGTCAGAAAGACGGCTTGTTTCTCCCAGCATTTTTTCTTTCTCGTTTTTTCCCTCCCGTTCTCTCTTCTCCGGGCTGCCAGCCGAGAGTCTTAAAGCAAAATTACACGTTGAAGAAAACGACCCCCCCAATATTTTCGAACGATTACGTTAATAATGATTATTATTATTTTATTGTTTATTTACGTCAAATTCTCAAATAAAATCCCGGGGCGCTTATTAAAATTTCGATATTTTAGCGGTGGATAGATAGCAGAAGAAAAGGAAAAGCGTTGTAGAAGTAAGACCTAATACCGAAAGGATTTTACACAACTTTTCAACTTTTCGATGAAAAAACGATAACAATAAGGTAGTGTATTTTCTTTTGTTTTGACAACTACTGACTTATAAGTGATATTTGTGAAACATTTGGCAATTTTCTTAGGGTAGGGGTGCTTATTAGAGGGAGGTGCTTATTAAATGTTTGAGATTTTACTGGAGAGGGATGTGTATATTTATTTATTTTTCACATGATTAATTTATTTGCGTTAGGTAAGGCTCGCTTTCACAGTTGACGTACTTGGTCGACGAAACATTATATCATCTGCTATTCAATCACGAAACTCAACCACGTTAAAAACAAAGTTGCATGTCACAAAGTTAAAGAAAAACTCAATTTCACCTGATTCGACACCAAAGAAATTCTTAAGTGTCGACAATCCTGGGTACATATATGAGGATGGTATCGAAAAAGATTGTGGTATGTTTTCAATATAAGGGTTAATTTGCCGCGAAAGCCAAAAAAGAAGATATTCTATTGGTAAAAATAGACGCGACAACATGCGTGACGTCAATTTCTACCAATAGAATGTCTTCTTTTGGCTTTCGCGACGAATTATTCGCCTAATGGCAAAATTAACGTCGATTTCCACTCGAGGAAAAATTACATAAAAAAGGCGAACCAATGGAATGTCAACGTTTGCAGAAATATGAACGGTTTTTTGTCGATAAATATACTGCCACTGGCAGCATATTCACTACTTGGTAAACGTAGTTATGCTAACCTTTTCAAAATACGTATTTCGACGTTATTGGCGTTTGGTCTCTTGACTGTGTTAAAAACTCCCGCATAAAAATATTTTTTCACCTTATTTCGTTATTATTTATATTGTAATTTTTGCGATCTTTTTTTAATTTTTTAATTCTTAACTTTATCTTCGAATATTCTATCGGCATCAGGAAAGCAACCATCAAGGTGCCACTTTGACTAAAGAATTTTTCGGTTACTTCAATAATCGTGTTGCTTCAGCCTCAACTTAATTATCAAATGTTGTGGCAGTAACTCTAAACTTTTGGAATGAACTGTAGAGGGTTCACGTAAAATGGATAGCATTAAATTGGGTGGGTAATAAAGACCAACATGATACATATGCTACAACCCAGCAGACAAACACCGGTTTAAAGTCAGCAAAATAACGTTAGAACAACGTTTTTTGAACGTTGTTCTAACGTTATTTTGCTGACTTTGAACAGGTTTTTGTCGGCTGGGAATGATTGAAATCAGAATTATCTCCATGGAAACCAAAATATTGAGCCAAACAATACCGTACTTTCTCGTTTTAGCCCCCAGACATCGAGTTTGTCGAACAGGCTGCTAAACCGATATACAGTAATTAAATAATTCTGTGTTTACTGTTGTCTGATTTGTTTATAGTATTACAGTTTACTTTTTTCTTAGATCATAATCTTGTGAATTTTCAGTTTCAAGAGATATACCCAGATGTTTTGGAAGGAGCCGGTGGAATACAAGTTTAAATATGAGACGATCGCTGTTGTCATATGACGTCTAACATTGAGTCAACAAATGATGTCATTGTGACGTTAATTAGGCGCCTGTTTTGACAGAATTGTATTTATTTTACTTATTTGGGCAGTTTATTTATCGGGTATCTAATATCAAGGACGAACTTTAAGACCATACAATAAATAGAAGTTTGTGTTTTGCAAGAGTAACTGCGTTATCAATTACATTTTATTGCATTAATAATTTTTCATCGTATTTTTAGCTACACGAGAGATAAAATATATATAAAAATCTTAGCAAATGCTCCCTTTCTACCCGTATATGCCGTCAGGTACTCAAAAGAAAGTCGTCATTTTAACGTCTAAACATCAAAACGACGTCTTTTCGACGTCGATTAGACATTGAGTGGCCACCGGATCATGCTGGGGATTTGTTTAGGAGATTTATAAGTAGGATATTTCGCATGTTTTTAGGAGCATTAGCGCATGCAAAAAAATACGATGTACAGTTCAATCTGGATTCATCGGCACCCCAATATAACGAACTTTTCATTACTACTCCTCAATGCTTCTACGCATGGTCAACAAACTCTTTAAAAACCTCTCAAACATTTTCGTTTCACTTCAGAGTTGATTATATCAAGGTTGTACTGTAAAACGCATACTGTAACTACACCCCCTCCCTCATGCTTATTTTACCCTCGAAAACACAACTTTAATCTATAGTGACCTAAAGTACGTCCTTATTATCTTAAAGTAATAAATTTTTGCAGATGACACCTTCAAAAACGATAGATTTGCGGAATTAATTTTTGCGGATAAGCTTGTACACTTAGAATTTGCTGTGTTAATTTTTACGGATGATTTATAGAAGGGAGAAATTAAATAGGAAATTTGTCTCGATAGGATAAATATTTTTGCGGCTATGCGTATTTTAGTGGGTGCGGAATTTATCTTTGTGGATGGGTGGATTTTGGCGAGTTTTGCAAAGATATTTCTGCGGATGTGGGGCAAAATCGCAAAAATATCTTCGGCAAAAATTTCTCACTGCAAAGATTTATTACCTTAAGGTAATTAATTAATGTAAGGAATTTATAACAAAATATTTGTGATAAAATATTCTTGGTCTCATGGAGTTCTGAATAGTCAACTATTAAGACGGATTTCCACTGGGCGAATATGTTCACACGAATTCTAAATAAAGCCATTTAAAATCCGCGCGAACAAATTCGCCTAGTGGAAATCCGCCTTTAAGATAAACAATCTATAAATCCGCAGGAAAGACTCTAGAACAACATCAAACGATGGTAAACAAGTTCTAGCCCACTAGGCATGCAATAATATATACAAATGATTGTTTTGTTCATATGAAAGGAGCCATGTGTCTCGCGGTATTGTTATTCTTTGTACTTAGTCATTAGCCATCACCAAAGTATATCCAGAAGTATAAATTAAACGCTAGAAAACCCGACGGAAACAACACTCTACTTATAGCATCTAATTTTGGGGTTTTATAAGCATCTTCTTGTTCAATTTTAAATTGATGTTTTCTTTCTACTTCTTGTGATTCATACGTGATAGCTCGTACACTTCCAGCATGTTTAACTTCAACCATCTCCAGTAACTCCTTGCGTTCATAAATATCTGTGACTGACTGACGTCGTTTTACTTGACGTTTATAGGAAGTTGCATTTCTTTTTTGAAGATTCATCTATATAAAATGTATTTAGTTATATTTCAAGCCGGTACAAGATGTCTATTCAACATCAAAAAACGACGTCGCTGTTTTGGTTGTGTATACGTCTAGTACAGGAAACACTTACTTTTAAACACAAGGGAAATTTGGAAATTTTAAGCACTGATTGACTTATAAAACCTTTACCTATGTTCCCTGAGTGTTCACTTTTAGTTTATCGAATTTATCGAGTTTAATCCAATTATTTTCAATAGCAATCTGATCCTAGAATCAGTTTTTCCATGCACAGTCTGTATCAGAGGATATTCCTTGACCACATTTGTTAGCCTATCACTTTCACCCTAAACGATTTTTCGTACCGAAGAAACCAATCAAATGCAAGATCGTCTAGGGTGAAACTCATTTATGATACACGTTTTTTCTTTACAAGCACCATTAAACTATTAAAATTTGATTGGGGCTCGGTCATACTAAAAATTAACCCTATTTCTGCTGGGCCTTTTTGGGCTCTAAGAATTTGGAGGGGGCACATTGTGCCCCTTTTTCCTCCTAACTTTTGATAGAACCAAGCTGCAGTATTGAAACTTTCCAGACAGTTAGGTCATAGTTTGTATTTTTGCATAATTATTTTTGTGATGACGTCATTACTTCTGACAGTGTCATCAAGGCAAAATTTGTCAGAATGTTTTTCAAGCAAAAAAAATTACTACCTGTCAAAAAAATGATTACTAAGAGAAACTTATCCCTAGTTACAAAAAAGTATAGGAAAAGTCTCAAAATGTCTAGTTATATAAGCCATTCATTCAGAAGTTACGAAAGAAAGTATGACAGGAGGCACATTGTGCCCCCTAGTAAAAATAGGGTTAAGCCGAGATTCCCCTTATTTCTATAAGTACCCTCACAAAATAAATAAACATTTTTAATCAGCGTTTTAGGACATGCTCTTTCTTTTTGCATATTTGTTTTTATTGCAAAACTTTGTATTTTCTGAGATCTTGGAGATAAGAGGGCCAATTTTCAGCCTGGTGATGCTTATAAAGGTGATATTTATATAAAACAAAAAGGGGAAAATTGACTACTGGATATAAACATAGATCTCTGAATTTACGTCAACATTCCTCTGTGGAGGAGCATCTTTGGAGACTAATTTGCAGCATGTTAGTCTCCAAAGATGCTCCTCCACAGGGGAATGCCGTCGTGAATTCAGAGGCCTGGTCAACAAACTATGTACCTCACGATCGTGAGAATCATTCTCAAGAATCTCTCGTCTTCGAAGATTATTTTTCTTATCACTGTATACTTTCCATGGAGAAAATTCAACATTCAGCACGAGAGTATATTCAACCAATGTAAGTAGTACAAAACAAAAAGATACCATAAAGTAAATATCAATAGCTTTGACATAACTCACTAATGGTAAACGAATATTCACAGATCCCCATATCGTACATAATGTCAGAAGGGTGGTAACTCCCAAACCTAAATGATAAAATACGAATGCAGTTAGTTACCTCCCAGTGAGCAAAAACTTGTTCAAAGTCAGCAGTAAAGACGCTAGAACAACGCCATAGCGTCTTTACTGCGGACTTTGAGCAAGTTTTTGCCCACTGGGCTAAGTTTATAGGCAGCCCTTACAAGATTTTAGAATGGTAAATCGTGAATACTGACGTTGCGATTCGTTGAATCTTTTATTTTTATTTAACCCTTCGTTAGTATGGGGGGGGGGGGGGGGGTTGGGGTACCCCCCCCCGCCCGCCCCCCCCCCCCCCCCCCCCCCCCCCCCACCCCTGGAAAGTTGTGAATTCATGAGAAGGGAGAAGGTATTAGAAGATTCAGGGGGCAAAAAATCACAAAAGTATGATGCAGAATTTTAAAATATGTAAAAAATAACCTTCTGAATATTAATTTTTGTGATGTTACTTTCACAGCAAAATTTAAAAATCCAGGGGGTCCACACCATACTAATGAAGGGTTAACTATTTATTTTTGTTACGTTTCTAAATGCATTGTGACGGCAGAAACGACAAAATTCAAGAACAACATTTTATAAAATATGTGCAATTTTCAACGATACAAACTCTCATCGGTGAATCTACTTTACTTTTCATACCTTAAAACCCTGTCGGCGCCCGTCGTCGTAACAACGTCGTAACAACCATTTTGACGTTGTCACGACGTCGTGTAGCACACAGATTGTTCCATGTATAAGCCCTACGTTTTAAGCTCATGAACTTTTATACAAGATAGTTCCATGTCTCCCCGAGTGCATTGCTTTTGTTGCATTTGTTACATCAGTTGCTATCTGTATGATATGGTATCCTTATGAGCTTTTTTTGTTAAATCCTTGATACAAAGATTAGTCCATGCATAACCACCAACCCCCGTGTATGAGTCCACCAATAAATGCTTACGACTTTATATAACTTCTGCCCCCAGTGGGTACACGATGTTATAACAACGTTGTACGACGTTGTTATGACGTCGTGTGCCGGCTGGGAGCTTATATTCGGAGTTTTACGGCATTATTTAATTATGATAATTATGCTAGCAAGACATTCATACCTACACGTGCAGATGCTGCTTTCTTTTGTATCCACAATGCAAACCAAGAAACTACAACAACTGATATCGTTGGAAAAAATACTTGAATTATGTTAACCGCTTTTCTTCGTTTAAATGTAAATTCAGCTTTCAAAACACTATAGTTACCTATAAAATGAAATCATACTAAAATACTAAAATATAAAATCCATATAAATCATCTCCCCCCACCCCCTTCTATACCACCCAAACCTTTTAACTACTCAAAAACAATAAATGGTAGCGAGTTAAAACTTTTCATAGCTAATATTTCATAACAGTAGCATCGATACTTGTCGAGCTAAGCTCAACAACAGAAACTCGCCAACAAGAAAGTTTGTTCGTAGTGAAACATTCACCAGTTGTTAAAGAAATGACATTATTAATTTTGATGATGAAATTGACAACGTCATATACTGACGTCATATCTTTGAAATAAGTTTTGATAAGTTTATCACCCCATACAGGCAAACATTTTTGTGGAATAATTTTGATATGACCATGAAAGAGAATTCGATTGTGGATGGATGAGTGACACACACTGAACATACCCAGAATATTTCAGAGTCTAAAAATGTCAAGAAGTCCCAAAACAATAAATTCTTTCCCTTGAAAACAGAAAATATTTGGTCAAACTAGATGGCTGCAACACAGTGCGCATGGAAAATACATAATTTCCTACAACTTCACTCAATTATACCTCTCAAATGTTCAGAATATGTTACTAGCAATATGAACTTTCATCTAGGCTATAGGAGAAAAACTTAAAAAAAAATCTGAGGGTGATTTTGTGCCTTTACGAGAAAATGCGATATTATTTTTGCCTTCATCCCAAATATGTACACTACCGTTCCCGTACGCGACATCTTAAACGTCCATGGCGGCAATTATTCAACGTCGAAAAACTTGATGATAACTGTGCAGAATTGTTTTGTACATGAACATACACACTACCCTTCAAGTGAACATATCGAGGAAGTGGAAAATTACCTAAGCTATACTGTTCTTGTATTTCGTAGGTTGAATATTTAGTTAATGTATATTGTGCCATTTCATCATTTTTTATAAAAACAAGGTGTTTCACCATACCAATCATAATCCACGTGATTAGAAGGGTATGCATCTAAATTAAGGAGAAACCCAGTAGGCGAAAACTTGTTCAAAGTCCGCATTAAAAACGCTAGAACAACGTCGTCCGATGTTGTTCTAGCGTTTATATTGCGGACTTTGAACAAGGTTTTGCCCATAGGGAAGATGTAAAACATCAATATATTATTTCTTAGTGGGTAGTCCAAATAACGTTAAAAAGACTTTTGATTATAAAGAAAACAGTTGCTAGGAATAGCCTTTCTTGAGTTATTAAACGTGCCTAAACTGATCTTAAGGGACCGTCTTAAAAATAAATTTTACCGAAGAGAGTACTGAGTCAACGATCTTGCAATGGATTGGTTTATTCGTACCAAAGAAACCAATCCAATCCAAGTTCGTTGATCGAACACACTTCTGTCAGTTCATTTTTGTTAAATTTAGTCAATTTTAGTTGATCTAACCCTATCAAATAAGTTGGTTTTGGAGCGAAATTAATACGTAATATTTAAGAATAAAATAAATACCTAAGTAATAATGGAAACTCAAGTTTCGTTCTGGCAGCACAAATGTGCAGGAGTGGACTTCAAGCATATATATCGCCATATTATTTAATTGATTAATATATCACTAAATATGTATCAAGTGGGCAAAAAACTTGTTCAAAGTCGGCAGTAAAGGCGCTAGAACAACGTCAAACGACGTTGTTTTAGCGTTTATACTGTGGACTTTGAACAGGTTTTCGCCCACTCGTTACGGTGTTACTCGTTACTCGTTACAACTACCGAATACGTTTTCGTCATAGTAAGCACATGACGTCGTAACAACGTCGCGTAACAACGTTTTGACGTTGTTACAACATCGTGTGCCGGCTGGGGGAACATCTCCATATATGAGTTGTCGGTTGTCATATATAATGCGCAGCCTATATTAGGATATATCTGTAATCAAGACAAAAGTGACGTTAATTTCTACCACTAAAACGTCTGCTTTTGACTTTTGCACAGAAATTTAATTCATACATACAACTTTCTATTCCAATATAACATGTCTGAACGTCTAATGGATAATGACGAAGATCCAAATGACATGATGCAACGACTGTAACTCTGAAAATAAATATGACGCTCATTTGACATCACGGCATCTTTTCGATGTTGATATGACATCGTCGTGTACGGTGCGCTTGAATATTATATTGCTTAGTTCGCTATCACATTAATGATGGCTGCTACACAGCTTACATAGTAACTGCGAAAGACAAGGATATATTTTGTGATAAAAAATAATTCATGTTATGCTTTAGGTTGTTTGAAAGAGTTATATTTAAAAAATAATTCTAGCTACAGCAGTATAAAGAAGTTTTACGCTATTTTGATCTTTTCTTGCATCATTGTATAAAACCACTCAATCTAGATCAACGTCGAAATATCGTGAAAGCGAATTCACAAAATCGTTTTGATGTTATATTAAACGTTGATCCGACCTTGGGTCCCTCATAATAACCTATTCACAAATACTGCACAAAGTTATTGCATTGCAACAAGTTCTACTTTTAGCAGCCAATGCCTTGTTTTCATGTATTTGTGAATATAGGTTTATGTTAAGATGTTAATTGACGATGTTGCCCAATGGATATGTCTAATCAACGCCGAGAAGACGTCATCCTTATTTATGTCAAAAAGACGTCTTTGCGTCGTCGATTAGATGTTACATTCTAACAAATCGTACCTGCTTCCCCAAAATACTTTTCCGTTCTCAAAAATGTCTAACTTATCATTATTAACAGTAACTTTGTGTTGTGTTGATTTTTGAGCATTGATAAAAACGGAATCAGGAACCCATATATAATCAGCTGGACTCTTACGACCAAGTAATGGGGTTATAGGTGTACCGAGATTATGACGTAATCGTGAATCCATCCATGATTGTCGTAAGAATAGAGCGACACTAAAACTCTACGAGAATAATCAGAAAATGTATATATTTTCTCTACGAATTAATAGTACCAAAATCTCAACATTAACGCACCGGTCTTAAATCCGAATTTTAAGAATTTAGAGGTTCAGACCTTCAGATCAGGCCTTCAATATTCAATACCATCAATATTGGTCTCTAAGCCTTCTCTCTTCACATTACAATTGGTTATAAACATAGAGGCCCAGGCCTCTGAATTCAAGTCGGCAGTTCCCTCCACAGGCCTGGGCCTCTATGTTTATAACCAATTGTATCGTGAAGAGAGAAGGCTCACAGACCAATATTGAAGGTATTCGTAAGAGAACTTCTTTGATTGAAGAATGAATACAACTTATCTTAGTTGAGTGACGTCACAAGTAACTAGAGATTATCTCAAAAATAAGTTAGGTGAAGTCGATTTCAACCAATGCAATGGCTTCATTCAGAATACGTGCGAACGAATTCACCTAGTGGAGATCCGCCCTTGTAGAGAAAGTCAATGGATTGCAATGGATTCTTTCATACCAAAGCAACCAATCGATCACAAGCACGTTGATATAACCCGCAAAACCCCTTATCGTTCGCTCGATACCTTTATCGTTCACTCGATACTCTTATCGTTCACTCAATACTCTTATGGTTTGCTCAATACTCTTATCATTCACTCGATACTCTTATCATTCGCTCAATACTGTTCTGTGCAAATATTAATTATGATACGCTTTACTTACCATATCTCTTTCATTAATTTGTCCGAATGATAAAACAGTGATATCAAGCTGAATTGTGATTGGTGCTCCTTAACAATAAAATATAAAAAGTTGAATCGTGATTGGTCTAACAATAAAATATAACAAAAGGTGAATTGTGATTTGTGCTCCTAGTAACAAAGAAATATAAACAAAAAATAAATTTTGATTGGTGCTCTAAACAATGAAAAGTAACAAAAAGATACAACAAAAGTCCCAAGATTTTGATACTAATGTTAAAGGAATACCGATGAAAATTAAAATAAATTAAGCAAGGTTATATTGGATAAATATTTTGTTATTGCGAAACTCATACGTTCGAGTGTATATAAATCGATCAAAACAAGCGAATACCTATATCATATAGTCTAGCATGCCTTCTTATTCAATAGAAGCTGAAACATGTAAATATATAAATACCTGTATAATTAGGACGAACCAATCGATCATAATTAAGGATTAGTTTGTTCCATACTTGCGCCGTATATTTATCTCTAAATTTAAAAAGTCCATAATACTACCGTTATTGAACACGACGTCATATCAAAAGTATTCATGTGCCGTGATGTGCCCATTGTGTACTGTTTAGATAGAATTTAACTAAATTTTCAATATCTGTCTGTACTCTGGAGTATCTAATATACGGGGGGAAGACACTTATTAATTTTTGGAAATTTTTCCAACGTCTCCCCCCCCTGCTTAATAACTTTTAGGAAATCAACAATAACATAAAGCATTCAACTCGTCAAAAATGACGTTAAGGTAGAATAAATTAACTAATCGACTAGTCCCTAACCAACTGCTACACAAACCATGGAACAGTGATAGTAAAGTACAAGTGTTATCATTTTTCTTTAGTAACTATATAAATTCCCCCTTCCGCCCGGTTTATTATATACAGAGTAACATGTGACACTTTCATTGTTATTTCCTTGGTATTACTAGGATAGACGTTATATTTGTTTACTTCCCTTTCAGCATCAGTTCTCCTAATATAACTTATTATTTCCTCGGGTTCATTTACAGACCTATTTACAAATATATGAAAACATGATGTTGGCTGCTTAAAGCAGAAACCTGTTCCAATGCAATAGCTTTCCTTTTTATGCAGAGACTGCGGAATTTATTAATGGAGAAAGTAAAAGTAGATAAGAATATACCTTTGTTTTACCAGCCCAGCTTTAGCTTGATTTGTAAGGCAATATTTGCTTGGAAGATGTATGCAGATAATGATGGAGATAACCTTCCTATTGTGTAAAACAAGAAAACATATAGCGTAAATCCACTCAGAAGTCTTACTTATTCTTGGCATTAGAGATACCTTCTGTTATCAATTTTTCTATGATTGTTCTAACTGTCTTTTGCTCTTGTGTACACGCTGCCCCACCGCCGATAAAGGAGGTTGCGCTATAGTTACAAGCCTCTGAATTCACGACAGCATTACCATGTGGAGGAGCATCTTTGCAGGCTAATTTGCAGCCAATAGGCTCTACAGGGGAAATGACGGCGTAAATTCAGAGGCCTGCATAGTTTTTGAATTACACGTAAGTATATTCTCTATAGGAAGTAAAAGAGGGGCTAGAAATATTTTAGTGTAAATCAAGCTCAAGACATGTTCGAAATATATGACACAAAAGTAAATACTTCAGTTTAATTGTATCATTTTCTTGAGTGTCCGCTTTACAGGGAGGTTTTATTTAGAAATAATTTCACGCACGTTCGAAGAGTGTTTGTTATAGGGAAATTTCAGAAGATCTTATGGGAATTTATATATATACATTAGACAATTTATGATTGAGAAAATTCTCTACGATTTGGGGTATTTATTCCTGCAATATTAATTGTTTTTTCATCAATTTAGACACACACAGACAGGTTGAGACCCTCAAAATTCCACCCCAAAACCAAATTTAGTATTGTATAAAAGTAGTATAAAATCAACTAAAATTGACAAAGCTCAACAAATATGAATCCATACAGAAGTATGTTTAGGTCAAAGAACTTGTGATGAAGGCAAGAAGTCCTGGAAACGAGATTGTGCAAGGTCGTTGATTCGGTACTCTTCTGTAGATTTTATTTTTGAGACGGTCCCTAAGAACAACCAAAGAGATGATTTATTCAGTTGGGGTATGTTAGTGAAAATTTTTGTCACTTTTTTAACCGTACAATATACATCTGGTATTCCAGTGGCTGGGTTCTTGGCAACTCTATTCTAACTTTGGGGGAAGGGGAAAAATATAATAACTATTGAAGAAAAAGTGCTTTGTTTATGAAACTTGGTACGAATATTAAAAACAATAATGGTGTTCGAAATGGCGGATCTCATCACGTGTTTTTTTCCTGACGTCAGCAAAAATTACAATATAACTACAAGCAATCACATAAATATTTGAGACAAGGCAAAATTCGAGCAAAAATTCAGAATTTTCAATCGGATAAAAA
>JAULBZ010001136.1:0-24025 GCA_032360805.1 Neoturris breviconis | reverse complement strand
AAGTAAAACGTAAATACGGAAAATGACCACTAGACGTCCCTTGAGGTTTATCTCAAGGGTTTATCCGAGTAGACTTAGGATCTTGGGTCTTTTTGCAAACTCGACAAACTCTGCTGTTCATAGCTGCCTAGTACCCATGCTCTTGGAACATATTCGATTTTTTGTGTCTTTTTGCTACCGAAACTTTAAGGCTTTTTATTCGATTGGCAATTTTGAATTTTTGCTCGAATTTTGCATTGTCTCAAATATTTATGTGATTGCTTGTAGTTCACAACATCACCCAACTTCTTCTCAAAAGATTTCCCTTGAGTTTGAGTTTAACCTTAGTGATAATTTAACTTGAATCTGTACATCTTTGTAGCAAGAATCAAGGTTTAGTTTTTACAGTACGAATCTGTTACAGATCCTTTGCCTATTGTACCGAACTCGATCATTAATTTCTAAAGTGATAAATGCATACAAATACCAAACCTCTACTAAATAATAATACAACAATGAAAATAAAACAGAAGGAACAACCAAAATGATCCTGAGGGGGGGACTCTACAACCTGTGTCACATCATCGTCATAAGAATGGCACACAAGGGACGAAGGGGCGAAAATTGAATACTGGGCGGGTAATAGCTTTATCTATTTTTTTTTGAAATTTTGATAATCCGATTTTTTCGGAATTTCGGGCGGTATATTTGGTGAGTTTTTTGTTAAAAACTCTATTTAGACCGAGGGAGCGGATTCCACCCCCTGTCAAATTATTTATAACGTTCAAAGCAAGAATGCCGAAACTTTCCAACTTTTTGAAACTATCTAAAAGACACAAATTGTGAAAATTTAAGCTTCATTGCGTCATCGGATCAAAAATATGGGTCATAGCCTGAGACCATCTTTTTCTAAATAGGAAATCCTATATAAATCGCCAATACCATCACTGTACAATAACTTGTGTTCGATTAATACTTATGACATGGAGTCAGATTTACCTCTAATCACAAACGAAATGTTTCGGAAAGTTTTGGTCACATGACTAACCCGTTTTCCTTGGATTTTCGGACGAGAATTTTGGTATTTTACAATGTTTTTGTAAAAAAACCGAAAACTACAAAATATATGTCTGAAGCTCAACAAAACAGAGTTGTTATCTGGAACTCCTTTCATTAATCGTATTTCTAAGAATATACTGATTTTGCGCAAAATATGCCATTTCCAAATTTTTGTGTTATAGTCATCAGGAGGTTGAACCCCGACCATGAAATGCTCAAGAGAACCCGGCCTGAATAGATTTTTAATACTTATTGTTGATCACCCAAAGTAAGGCCAAAAAGGCCACTGGATTGCAGAGGGGTTACTAAAGGAGAAAAGATGAAAGAGATTTAAAAAGAATAGAAATATAGAACTAGAAATTTGGTATGAGTATTTATGGGTATAAAAGTATAAAATTAAGTTTGATTTATTAAAAAATATGTGTCCCATTTACAATTTCGTAAAGTTTAGAGATTTATTTAAATTGCGTTTAAATATGGCCAGATTATATGAAGACGGGAACGAAGCATTGGGCAAAGAGTTCCATAGCTTTGCAGCACGAGAAAAGAAGCTAGTTTCATGAAATCTACAACGAGGTTATAGGAATGTCGAGAAAGAATGGGTAATTTGAACGAGATTTAGGAATTTCTAAAGCCAAAGCCTTTTTCCTGATTACTACGCTAAAACTGAAAACAGAAGGGAAAAATGTTATCTAGAATCATAGATGTACGGAAAGGAGATAAAATATACGAATTTTAAGCAAATTGCAAAATACATATGCAATTCCAAAAGATTTTTGATGTCGTCATCAGAAAGATTCTGATGTCAGCATAAAAAGTTGGTACCATTTCGTTCCATTCATGATATACTATTAGTCTGTTGTTTCATCCTTATATTATACTAGCAGTCGCTCAAAAGTTTTAGAAGGTGGGCGGAGTCCGCCCTCCCCTGACTATAGAATAAGGATGTATTCCAATGATGACTTTTTAATTCCATAGCTACAGAAATGTAAAATATGACAATACTAAGAATGTGCAGCTTCGTAAATAGAGAATATACTAAAGAACACAGTTTTATATATAACTCTAAAATGTTTTAAGAATCTTGCAGTCCGTCTCAGACGAAACGGGGGACGTTTATTAATGTAAATTTATTTCCATTGACAACTTGTTTGAACGGCATTTTACTGATTTTCTTACCAACCCAGATAGCGTTACTCGCATCTTGTTCAAGTGGATAACATGTTTGCATCAAACAAAACAGGAAATGCCTTTGACAACGCAAATTTGCACCAATACTCTTAGCTCTTTCTGGTGAAAGTGGAAAAAGGAACTACGTTTTTGGTGCTTTTGAGATGAATTTGGCTTTGCTGAATTTCTTTTCATAACTTTGTTACGCTTTCACAAGTGATAGCCTGTGTCACCTTGAACCTATCTTGTTTGCGATCAGAAAATAATGAATGCTATCTGTTTTTCCTGTTTATGAAACGAACCATTTCAAAGTTGTAATACTTACTTCGAAGAGCGTATAAAGGAGTAGCTGAAGAAGAATACAAACAAGTCCAATAGCATAACACCCTTATTTTAGCTTGTATTCAGATTTACATTCAGATATTGTACGGTTATTTACTGAAATTCAACTTAATCGCATTTAGTCGTGTGTTTATTTTGTGTCTCTATACTTGTTTATAACTCCTCTAGGTAGGTATCTATTTGACAAGATTTAATTTATAACACTTAACAGTATTTGCTTAGAAATATATAGAACGTCAGTAGGGCTACTTAGTTTGTTGCTTAGTAGAACGACTGCTAATTTTAATTAAAGACAATCTAAAAACGTTACTACAAGCATCTTTCCTTCACAATATGAGTTTGAATTTGCTTTTGTTGATGTAATAAATTACTTGACTACACTTGACTACAATCGTTCTCATATATATTTAGGTCAAAGGGAAATTCGTGCAAAAATTCGGAATTTCAACTTTGACAAAAAGCCTTAAATTTTTACTAGCAAGGTAATCGGAAAGACTGCTAGAATCAAGAGAATTTAGCAAATTTGTAAAAAGACCTAGGATCCTAAGCCCTTAAGTCTTAAGCCTACTCGGATAAACCTCTGAGATAAACCTTTGAGATAAACCTCTGACTTCTTTTTGCCGAGTGGAAATCAAGCTTAATAATTAGACTTTGAGTTTCCCTGCGAGAATACGTCTCCCATTATTACTTTTTATGCTAAACTGAAACAGATTTGTTTTACTCAACATACAGGAAGAGTAAATATAATCATGTTGCCAGCAACAAACTTTCACAATCATAACATCAGATTCCAATCTCGTATCTAAGCAACATCAAATTAGAATATACTTCATAATATACATAATTCGCATTGATGACAATCTTTTATCAGGACTACACAAGTGCCGACTTTGATAATATGATGAACTGCGATACGATCTAAATATCTATCAAAAATATCTATCTATCAAATTATATCAGTCTAAACTAAAACTAAGAAGAACAACGAGATTCATGGGTTTCTTTGTCATTTATTTTGCATGACGTCATTACTGTAGATATCTTTTTAGTGATGAAATTAACTTTTTTATTTTCATAAATTATCATATATCTTCGCCGGAGTTCTAGGCTACTTAAATTAAAAGACTAGGAATTTGACTTGTGTTCCTACTTGTTATAGTGCTGTTTATATATCTGCTTTCTCTTAAACCATATCTACAATCTCACACATAAATAATTGAGACAAAGTGAAATTCGTGGAAGATTTCGGAATTAGAACTAATAAATTATAACACAAAAAGCCTCAAAACTTCATTTGCATGACAAACAGCACGAAAAATCGAATTTGTTCCACGAGTTTGGGTACTAGGCTGCTAGAAACAACATAATTCCTCGAGTTTGCATAAAGACTTGAGATCCTAAGCCCAAAGGATACTTTCCCTTTGTAACCATATTTTTGACAGGGGGTAAAACAAAATCCCAATTTTTTTTTCTTATCTTATTTCTGCACCACCTGTTTTGCCTTGATGACGTCATGTGTTGACCTAACATTCTGGATAGTTGCAACACTACAGCTCTATCTATCAAAAGTTATCTAATGTGCTGCCTCTAGCCTCCCCCACAGATTCGCAAAACCCAAAAAAGCCTAGTAGAAATAGGGATAACTTTCACTCGCGGCCTCCATTGTTTTTCAAAATTGAAAAAATATCTCATAATTTATTGAATTAGTTATAGATACAGCGGTCATGGATATTAAAAAGAAAGATATTAAAAAGAAATCAAGTCTCGGACATCACCTGTGGAGTAGTGCTTTTGAGTGCAGTTTCGGATTCAAAGCTGAAGGCCGTACAGAAAACCACGCTCATCCACAGGTAATGTAGAACAGTTATTTTGAGCCTTGCTACAGTATATGACCAGAATAATCCATGGTACGATGTTACACGTTGCAATATCTTCAATTCAACGCCACAAGTGAAACATAAATGACTTCGTACTTAGGATCTTGAGTATTTTATTTTGACAAAGTCTGTTGTTTTTACCAGCCTAGTGCACAGGCTCTTGGAACAAATTCGAATTTTCCTATCATTCAGCTTTTTGTCTAAGTTGAAATTTCGATATATTTATTACAGATTGTAGACTAGACTAGAGTCATTCATTTCAGAGAGCTGTCGCGGCTATATAATACAATCTTGCGAGTCCTGTATCGTTTATTTTGTGATGTCCAAAGGGTAACCATCACCTTTGCCTGAGCTTTTGCTCGTAGTGTTGGTTCCCCTTCAGTAGTGTTTTTAGGATTCTTGCAATTGTAATTCACTGCTGATAAAATAAATATCTTTATCTTCATCTATCTATCTATCTATCTAATCGGGTAATCGAATTTTAAAAAGCCGCGGGCATGGAAAAACATGTCATTTGTGAACAGATTCTTTTTCAAAAATATAAAACGACGCCTTTCTCGTGTTCGTTATTACCGGCAGTGTTGACCAATTTTTTAAAACAACCCGTCCATTGGACAGTATACACTTGTAAACATATGTTTATAAAAGATATTCGATATCATAATTAAAATTCTCCATGAGTATGGATTACATATTGAACTGATGGATAACGATGTCCATTGAATATACTTCCTGAACTTTTAGCTGTTATCATAATTTCAAATATCCTTTTATAAAACTATAATATGGAAGCTAATAAATTAATAAATGAAACTCACCTTCGTAAATAGCATATTTTGTTTAAAAAAAAAGTTAAACTTGGACAAATTCAACAAAATCTGATCCTACACATACAAAAAGACTGTATGCTTCTCAGTGATATTATCTATAAATTATATTTTTCATTAAACCTGGTATAATGTACCAAATACTCATCATTTATATTACTTTGAATATTGACAAGTGTTTATTATAAATCCAAAGAAAGTCTTAACAGGGATCATATAATCTACATTATATCATTTATAAAATAAAATAATAAGGATAATATTATTAGATCTATCACACGAAAACGAGGCTTTGGCTGCTCAAAGAAGAAAGTTTCTACGTTGAGCAGCTCACACCTCGTGTGTTTGTATCTATACATATCCTCCAAAGTTTAGTTGACTTATTTAGCTATATAATACAATTCACTTGCGAACTATGTGACTCACTAGTAATCCTTCAATTGGACATTCAACTTCTAACTACCAACCAACGTAAAGAAGACAACCTGTCATATTTATGTTGGAAAATAAAATAAAAACACAAGTGTTTTAGCGACACATCCGTATAGCTTTCGACCTTTACTTAGGTCATTATCAATACTGCGTTGTACAACGAAATTCAAAAACTTATATAAAATTATTTTAAAAAACTTTACCAAATAAAGGTAAGATGACAATGCAAAAAATAAATCTACAATTCCAATCAAAATCATTAAATACACAAGGTTGAAAGAGAAAAATGTAATTATATGCCTAATCACCAGCATCTTAGCACCAGCATTTTATTTTATTTTCCAACATGACTTTGTCACATCTATGCACGTAACACACACACAACTATTATATTTAGTTTTAAAAAATGACTGATGACTCCCAGACGACGTATATTACGTTCAAGTCTCGTACGCAAGGCGTATAGCTTAACAAAAAAAGCGACTTTAAATTATTGAAATCAATTGAGCATGATTTCTCAGCTAGAAAAGTAGTACCAACGTTGAATTGAAATATTTTTAACGTTGATTAGGAGTATCCCTACAGTCACTCGACGTCTAATTAACGTCGAAACGACGTCTTTTTGACGTTGATTAGACGTCGAGAGCCCACTGTGATAAACGTACCTGGAAGTTCTGGTATTTGTATATTTTCTTCTTCTAAATGTTTTAAAATTATTTTCCAGTTTCTTGATACTTCAATATCATCACTAACATCAGCCTCGTATAAATTCTTGCCACTAACAATTTCTAACAACACAATAACACAAACGCCATCTTGTAAATCAGCAAGACTGTTTATTTCAAAACCTTTCGATTTCAGAAATAAGTTACACCATTGTGTAAAAGCACGTTCTTGTATTATTATGCTTGTTGGATCCCATTTAGCTGGATCTTGTTCTTGAAACGAGGACAGTACGTTTGGTATTTGTCTTGTCATATCTGCAACTAACATATTTTTTTTAATTGCTACCATTCACAGTTTTACACAATCTTTTTTACAACTTTTCATTATCTCAATAGAATGGAAACGTTTAGAGCCTTTTGTTGCATACTGCTTTTACAAATCACTTACTTTTTTAATCTTTTAAAAAAATTCGCTGCTTCATAAACGAATCCTTTGAGATATGTTTCCCGTATTGTACTATGTAAGAGAATTCAGAGAGATTACTTTAATAGATTATTATTTTTCTGATTTTTTTTCACATAGCGTCTTAATTACCCTTATCTTAACGCCTGATTTACATTATTATGTAACTGAGCCTGACATTTATATAGATCGTAGATTTTGATGCACGTTACTTGATTGTATTACGCAGTTGGACTAAGGTTCAGTTCCATTCAAACTCACAATTCATCAGTTTTGTTGAGTGCAGAACAGACATCTATTGTGTCTATTCTTTGTCTATTTCCCAGGTGGCTTATATTTTTTGGTTATATTTGTTGCCGTGTATATATCATATAGTTCTTTTAACTTATGTACCGTGGAATCTCCATAAGATGAACATACCATAAAGCGGACACCTCGTTAACTATTTGAGCCAGGGGAGGGGCGATTCCGCCAGGGTGCCATAACTTTTCGAAACTACCTTTCAAATTGCTCATAAAATCCTAAAAAGTTAAAAAAAGTACAAATGTTAATAACTCATTTAATATTTTATTATAGCTATAGGCTTCAAACTTCCAACAATGACTAATTGCATCATTATCTTTGTGTTGACATTACAATGTCCCTTTGTCCTCACGGATATTGATATTTTTGGTATTTTTGCTAATTTTTGCTAATCTGACAAAATACATCATTTTTTGGTAAACGCGAAAGACATCTTAAAAAACATTGTATTGCTTTTCTGATTCTCGAAACAAAATGTGAAAATCAGATTTAGAAAAAAAGTTGTAGGCTTCGAAAGAATGTACACATAAATCATAGTAAGGTGTGATTTTTGATGTCGTCACTCCAAAAATAACATCAGCAAAAAAATAACTATTTTAAAATGTTTATCTAGATGTTGTGGTATTACCCTACCAAGTTTCATGACTGTACAGTAATCCTGAGATCTCAAAGGGCCCCGGCTATTTTAACCCATTTAATGTCCGGATTGATTTATGGTCAAACTTTCATATACAAATCTCTCTAATGCCGTCAGTCATACACCGGATACTCGTTAAAGCCGTCAGTCATACAGCGGATACTCGTTAAAGCCGTCAGTCATACACCGGATACTCGTTAAAGTGGTTAAAAAAATAAGTTTTAAAAAGGAATTTATTAAATTCATAAAATACATCTTTAAATCAATATTTCGGTTTCGTTGTAAAATTCTTTAGATGTTCTTTTTCTTATCCAGTCTATGGTTTTTTTTTGGTTCACCAAGTCTATATGTGACTGGAATTTCTAGATCATAGCCACCACTTCCCTCGTTTTTTCAGTAATTGTGCACATCATAACGAACCTCCGTAATGTAAGATATTGCTTCTGCCCCATATGAGCGAAGAAGGTCATATATGCTGTTTATAGCGATTTTCCATGTTATTTTGGTTCAAATGGGCATTTTTAGGGGGCGTATTAGACAAAGCCTCTATAAGATGGACGCTTCGTTAAGGTGGACATTTTCCTTCGAATGATGTTCGTTTTATAGAGATTCCACTATATTAACGTTCAACCATGCATCTTCTCTCACTGCACATTGTTATTATCCATTTTCCTTACCACAACATCTTACTAAACCAGCACAACTGAGTAAGAACCAATCAGCAGCAAGTTCGTTCTACAGTTAACTTTATTAGTACCAGGAATTCACCACCCTTATTCGTTTTTTTATATTTATTACGGCTAAAATATAGTGTTCTTGTTATCTTGTGACTTTCAATATTTTTTATATTAGGTAACTTTAGATGCCGAAAAACGATTTTATGGGAAAATATTTGTTGTCATGGTGACAACCTTAATTTGCAAAATTCAATTATTCACATTGTTTGCTTTTCTGTGCGACACAATTATGTAAGACATAGTTTTTTATTAGATTTTTTGGGTTTTCCCGATTCCCCGATTCTTCTACACTTTTTAGACTAAACTAAAAGTCCAACGCATATAACCCAAATAGGATTTCTGAAGGAATTTATCAATAAATTTTAACTATTGCGTTCCCCTGCGCGTCAAAGCATCCTTATTCTAACAACCCTTTGCGAAATCAACTTCTGCGATTTAGGTAAAAAAAAAAAGTAAATAAAAGGTCCCATTAAGACCCCCCTCTCCAATTAGCGCCTCATCTAAAATTTCGTAAAATTAATAAGCGCATGCGCATTTATGCGATAGCTATGCAGGTGCAAGCATATCGAGGCTGAGCTGAATTAGTGTATTTTTCCTGATACTTTTTTTCTTATATATGTATAGTATAACAAGCTTTTAATTGCTAATTTCTTTGATATTAGATGTTAGAAATATGTCTCATCTCGTATTTCTGAAAAGTGCAACTTGTCATGCGATGGAATTTACATATAACCCATAGTCGAGAATAAAGTTAACGTTAAAATAGATGAATATTTTGGCAACAATAACGCTATCTGAATTCCCCTTTGTGAGTATTTTCTTCCCCTCTGAAGCAATAGAATGTATTTAGCTAGACCCATCCATCATCATATGAATGTTTTTTTAAAAAATAATTGACCTAATACGACTTGCCATCGACTTTTGTATGTATTGCACTATGGACATGTTGGAAACGATGGGACATGAAGGGATGTCAAAGAAAACATTTATCATTTATTTTAATTATTTTGAAATAAGGTCCTTAAGGTCCTTATAGGTTATAGAAGAATATAGCAGATACTATGAGTTTGTCCTGAAATGCCTTCGAAATGCATTAAGAGTGCACCAACCTTTATTAGTATCAATCCTCAGAAACAAAATCTTAAGATTATTTACACCTCATGATTTGGTGTGAAATAAACTAATTGTTACAAAATGGTATACTTTTGTTTGTAAGCACTAATCAAAGATGGCCAACTATTTCAAACAAATCTTGAATCTAAACATTTCTCTACAATTAACAAATCTATCCTTTATCTCAAGCCACTTCTATTTCTGGAGCATTTCTATATGGGACAATTTTTTTTTGAGAAACTACAATTTCTTAAGTTTATTCCGAATAAATTTTATTGCTTGACTTGAGCTTATTCTTGTCAAAAAACAATCATGATCGTTCAATACTCACAAAATTTTCAAGTAAGATTATCCACCGATTATGAAAGAAATCAAAAAGCTCCAGTTTAAGTTTATTAGCAATCTTTCGTAAACAGAGTCTATTTAAACAGTAGATGAAGCTACTGTATACTAAATCATACTCTGGGGTATCAAATAACCGGGGGTGGTAAAATCGGGGTGGGGGAGGCTGGAAAAATTTCCAAAAATTAATAAGCGTTTCTCCCTATTTGTGAAAAGAGGGGTTCTGCATCCTTTTCCATTAGCTGTCAGTCTGTCGTGCAGGTTCTTTGTGAAGAGCAGAGCAATCGGAGCTGTAAAACCAGGGGCACTGCACGAACCTGTACTGGGTTAATAACTAGTACTGACAATTATAAAGGAACACAAGAATCCGAAAAATAATATTATCTTCTATTCCTGCACTTTAGTACGGTCTGTTCGTTCAGTATTTCTTTTGAAATACAGACACCGAGAAGTTGTGTTTTATATGTTTTGTTTGTTCAAAAGAGCAGCCTTAGACAATATAAGCTATAGCACAGCACAGTACATAAAAGGAGACACAGTAGACAATATACCAAGCGTGAATAATCACAAGCACTAAATTACCAAACAAGCACTTTCCTCTTCACACAAGCTATCTACACAAGGAGTGCGTTTTCGTTGGTTTCGTGCCATCGTAAGTTTTGTGGGTGCCCTGCCCATTGTGGACTCGTGTCAAGGTGGGTCAAAATAATCTCGTGGGTATCGTGGGACAATTTAAACTCGCTTTAACATAAGTCCAAAATATTTCCTGTCTTTCGGTGATTAATTTAGCCCTCAGTGGGGAAAGAGATGCCTACGTTAGCCTCACCTTCTTCGTCTGACTTCTCATCGATGATCTCTTAAAGGCTGAAGTATATTCAAGCAGACATGTTTAAAAGAAAAAAATCTTTGAAAAATGATCCGTTCAAATTTATCATAAACAGTTAGATCGACGAGATATATGTCAAATAATTGATAATGACGGAATGTAATTTCATTGACATTCTTTTCACATACTTTTTATTTCATTGCCAAGAGTCTTGATTAATACTGTGGCTCTGTTTCTAATAACCGTACACCCCATTTATTTAGCGCCCCCTAGAATGAGCGCCCACTCAAAAAGTGTGTCTGCAACACATTATAAATGTGTCATTCGCCTGCACAAAAACACTTAATGACCGAGGCACATAGAATGGCAATTAGGTATTACAGCCTAAACGTTGAAAACTTTAAAGAATGTTCGAGATGAAATTCAAGTTCAAAGGACCTCCTTAGTGCTATTAACAACGAACAGCTACAAACTGAGAGTCCTGGGAAAACAGAGATATTCTTAGGATTAAAATTATTTTGTTTTATAATCTACGCTGCTGGCAAATAATTAAATATATCATCAATCCAGTGGGCTTGTTAACATTCCGCTGGAAAGGTAGCGTTCTTCTAGCGTCTTTACTGTGGACTGTAAACAATTTTTTCAACTGGGATATTTATCGCCTAGTGTAACTTCAGGCTTATTGCTCTTATGATGATGCCATTAATGGGAATAAAGTAACCTTGGTAACTTGAACAAATCAAACACAAATCAAATGAACTATTCTTACCGGCTTATCTTTCAACAATAATTAATAAAAACTTTCTTTTCAAGACATGTATTATTTATAAGAAATTTATACAAAAAAAACTCCCCTAACAACTTTACAATCTAACACATATATTATCTAATCCTGTCGCCATAAAACACAAACAAGAGGAGGATAACAAGATGTGTCTAGCTCAGGGTTATAACCGCATCATTCCTCCAACCGTATCATTTACAACCCTTAACACGTCCAACCCTATCATTTACCTCTAACCTCCAACCGTATCATTTACAACCCCTAGCACGTCCAACCCTATAATTTACCCCTAAACTCGCCCAACCCTATCATTTACTCCTAACTCGTCCAGCTCTATAATTTACCCTTAACTTGTCCCACCGTATCATTTACCCTAACTCGTCCAACCCTATTATTTACCCTTAACTCGTCCAACCCTATCATTTAAATTCAAAAACAAATTAAGTGTAAAAAAGCTTTCGAATATCTAAGGAAATTTAACCATCATTTGGCACCAACATCTCTTGTACGATCTAAAGCTTCTTCGTGTAAATCCCATTCTAAGTCATTACCATGTTCCGGGTGCACCATATCTTCTTCTATATCACTTGCACTAGTTTCATATTCAAGATCTGTTGCACTGACTGCTGCATTGAATAAATCGTCAGAATTTCCTATTTCATTTTGAATGCAGATTTGCGTCTCACTTTTTCGAGTAACATTTAATTCGGAAGGGATTGTTAAATATTTTCGTCTGTCATAAATTTCATCAACAGACTGGGAACTACTCCCCATTGAATTTGATCGAAATTTAGTTAGTGTCATTTGTGGAACCTTTCTATATTTGTGCTTGTGCTCTCGATTGCAATGTCTATTTTCTCCTGCACCACTCTTTTTGCGACATGTTCTCCTTCTGTGACAATCTTTTATTCGGTTTTTAAAAGAAAGTTTATGATTTAACGATGCAACTTCACTAAAAATAAATAAATTCAGAGAATGAAATAAAATGTCAAGTAACTGGTCTTCATTAATGCTGAAAAGCACTGTTCTTGTCCATATAGGAGGTTAATGAATGGTTGGTATTCACTAGGCGAAAAAGTCGCTGCGAAAGCCAAAAGAAGACATCCCATTGGTAGATATTGACGTTAGTCACAATTATGTAGTATAATATGATAAAATTAAACTATAAGAATGGTATTATGGGAACGTTCTAACTAATATATTGGTGTTTTTCGTCAAATAGACGAATCGAATGCAAGATATCTTCGCGGCAAATATTTTTATCGTCAGCTTCAACTGCAGCAACTACTCGAATCAACACGACTGCAACTACACAACTACATCTACACAACATTTAGTGGAAGACTATTTACATTAAGTGCTGATTAAAACCTGTACAACTAACCTTTCTAAGTTGAGTTGCAGAGACTCGGTTGATTTATATTCTTCCATTTCTTCTGAATCATCAATTTCAAAATACTCTTTCATTTCATTTTCCTTTCTATAAAATACAAAGAAAGAAATTGTTCAACTAAGTTACTACCGATATTTTGTCTAAACCAATGAAAGCGAGGCGTTCGTTGATTAAAGTAGTACGTGTGACGATGTAATAACTTTCTTTGCGCAGTGACTGGAAAGTTATTGCATTGTGACAAGTTCTACTTTCAGAAATGAACGTCTCGTTTTCATTGTTTTGTGAAAAAGACTATGATTTTCACAAGTTCTCAGTGTTAAAGATTTTCAAAGGACTCCATACGTTGCAATATATAGTCCAAATTCGATAGTCTTCTTGCCATAACGTGTTCAGGCAACTTCAATATTATGATAATAGATTCCGATTCAATTTGTTCTAATTTTACTACTTACTTTTTAAGTTCCTCTTCTCTTTGTTTCAATTGTCGCATGCATTCGTTCAGCTCTTTATATAATTCATTAGCTCTAACAAGTCTTTCTTCGTACTGCTTGCGAACTTCTCTTACTTGCCTAAAATGAAACATGTTTACCATTTGTAAACTAACTTGCCAAATATACTGTTTATTACGCCTATCAAATTATAAATACGACTGTCCGACACAATACTTTTATACATAAAACTTACGTAATTTCTTCTTCTTTCTTTTTCACCAAATCATCATCTTGTATTGTTAATTGTGATCCTTTGGATTTTAACCAAACAAAATAATCATCAACTTCTTTTTTCCAACCAACCTGTCATTGAAATTCGTTTATATTGACGACGTATTTTGTAGGTTAGTGTATTTATTGGAACAGGAAGCAAATTCCAGGGAGCGAATTACGAAAAAGGATGGAATCAAAATGCCTTGGTACAGAAACAAAAGTATTTCCATGAACACAAAATTGTATCATGCCTTATATTAAATGGCCGTTTACATTGATCTTGTGCCATCTCAAAAGTTCGTGTTAAAATAACTTTTTCAATAGATTAAAGGATTAAAGTGGGAGGGGAGGGAGTGAAACAACTCTCTTATAATTTCTAAAATTCCTGAAGGAATGGCTTATACGACTGGGAATTTTAGAAGTTTTCCTATCATTTATCTAGGATTGTTTTGAAAAAACATTTTTGGTAACTAGAGACTGCAGAAACTGTTTTGCCTTGATAACGTCATATAAAAATGACGTCAACAAAATAATAATCGTGCTAAAACATTTAGTAGTAGTTGATCTAATTTCTAGAAAGTTTAAACAGCTTAGTTCCCAACCTCGTTCCCAGGGCTTCTTCTCTCTTGACATAAAAGTCAAGAGAGAAGAAGCCCTGGGAACGAGGTTGCTTAGTTCCATCAAAAGTTATGGAGTGGAGGTATCTTTTTAACACTCTCAGTATTGCGGAGCCCTCAAAAGGTTTAATAATAATAGGGCTAACGAGCTTTTCTTCCGTACGATGGAGAGACAATGGATACTGTTCGAATACTGTACAATCTAACTCACTCTCTGTGTAATTATAAAGACACGTGTTTCTGGAATGTAAAGAAGAAAGCTATAACCATGCTAAATAGATATCCCAGTTAATCGAGTCCTACCTGTTTACTAAGATATTTCCTTTTGGGAATCGTCAACACATCTGAAGCAGCAATGTCTATGTGCATCAAGATTTGACGAAATGAAGGACGGTTTTTTGCTTTGCTATTCCAACACAAACTGAGTAGTAGCTTAAACCCTTCAGGACAGCTTGCTGGTATAGGTAGTTTTAAGCTGCTATTACCAACACCCCATATCAATGCTGAGTAATCCACACCCTATGAAAAAAGGGGTAATACTCAGCGGACAAAAATTTGTCCGCAGTAGAGATGCTAGAACAACGTCGTTCGAAGTTGTTCTAACGACTTTACTGCGGACTTTGAAAAGGTTTTTGCACACTGGGTATATTGAAATGTGTTTATTATTATATGTTCGCTAATCCAGTGGGCACGTGACGTCTTGTCAACGTAAAAAAGACGTCTTTTCGACGTCGAGAAGACGTTGCGTGCCGACAAGGTAGATATTTAACGCGGAAGTCTACGTCACACGCTTCAATTGTAAAATATTCCAAATCAATATGTACATCTTATTACCTTGTAAGGTACCTCTTCTGTTAATAATTCCCAAACTAAAACACCATAAGACCTAAAAAATATGAGAGAAAATGACGTTTTATACAAAACAATGAATGTTACTATTACAATTCGCCATGAGAAGACCTTTAGGAGCCTTTGGGACCTAATGGTTATTACCTTTAACTGACAGCTCATGCACAAAGTTTGTTAATGGAATTTCTAAATGGACGACAGGCTGAGGCTAAATCGAATGCGAGACTAAATTATGGGAGAGGGTTACATATGAATTTGTCATGCATATTAAGTAACAACATCAAAGTTATAAGAAACATAACAGAATACATGAATAATGGGGGGTTTATCATCAAACTTATACGAGACATAAACACATGAATAATGGACGGTTTACCATTAAACTTATACGAGACATAACAAAATACACGAATAATGGGGGGTTTACCATCAAAGTTATAAGAGACGAACAGAACACGCAAATAATGGGCAGGTTTTGTTAAAAACTTACCTGTTTATAGAGGATCGAATAAATTTATATCCTCAGTAGTAGGAAACATTTATTAGAAACAAAGAGAGAAGCTGAATAGAGGAAACTACTAAAGCATTTATTTTCCATTTTAGTGAAGAATGTTGTTCGATGTTTATTATGTGTGCTGCTCGGTTAGAACTTACCATATATCAACTTTTTCTGAGCATGGATCATTTCGTATTACTTCTGGTGCCATCCATGCTACAGTTCCTGTAAATGTCATTTTTGCACTTTTCTCGGACATTTCTTTCCACGTACCAAAATCTGTTATTTTTAACGTATCATTATTTGATATCAAAACACTAAAAGCAAAATTTCAGTATTATACATCAGACTGAAGAAAATAAGGCCATCATAAAGTGTTCTGCAGGTTGGCGCTAATGACAACCGGATTCATAGGACATGAATTTTACACTTCTACACAGTCCATGTATGGAGACAGTCATTAACATTTATTCGTAAGTCTTATATGACGAAATAACCTTCGCGGCCACCCGCGGCTAAATAAATTTGAACGATGAAAACAATTCCAATAACGGTTGGTATGGTTTGTTCACAGAGTAGGAACTATGAAAGGAATTATTTTTGCATTTTAATTTTGGTTAGAAAGTAAACCTACTTTGGCGACTTTAAGTCTCGATGAATTATTTTATGGGAATGTAAATAGGCCATTCCTTCAGCTATTTGTCTCGCCCAGTTGACAAGTAATATTGGTGTTATTTGTTTGTTGTTTCGTAGAGCATCGTACAACTGACCAAATGGACAGAATTCCATTACTAAGCAATATGATGGAGGAACTGAACAAACACCTCTGTAAAGAAAGTAAATAACATAAAAACAAATGAGATGAAAGTCAGTGGGCACATGCGAAGTCTAATCGACGACTAGGATTCATAATTCTGTTAATAAACGGGTGTCTTTTCCACATTAATTAGGCGCAGTCTGCAAAGCCAGAATGACTGCCGAATACGGCCCCATATATCTCCTTATTCGGGCTATACATATACACAGTCCAAATAAGAATATATACGGTGTCGTATTTCACACTGTGCTGAGGACGAAGACATCCATTTAGTAGTCTAGTTTGCCATGGATGTTCATATGATCTATTAAAGGTAAGCAAGGACTGCACAAAAAGGAAGTTATTTCATTGCGACCAGTTTATACTTTAAGCAACAAACGTGTCGTTTTCATCATTTGTAAAAAGGTCCATTGGGAAGCCCTAATAAAGCTAATTAGTTATTTCTTCGAATAATTAAAAGCCGGTCATTGATTAATTTCTAATCATGAACAAACCAATCAAATACAAGTTCCGAAGAGATCGTTTCTCCAGTATTCTTCTCTACAATTAAATTATGGAGATGCTCATAGCGATGATCATTGAGTGTGCAAGAAAGCTGTTATTAAAAGCGTAATTAATTATTGTAAACACATAAAGCACGTGGTATATAGGGCTATTAATAATCCAAGCGTATAATTCCGAAATTTCAATACTCAATTATCTATCAAATTATAAATATTTACTTTTTTTTGAGAATAATTAGAATAATTAGAGTAGATTTTTAGTTAAATCTTTATTTTTACGTTCTGTATCACTAATAGATCTCCAAATTAGAAAATAGAGAAGGAGATTGCCGAGTCAATGATATTCTTGCAATAGATTAGTTTCGTGCCGAAGAAACCAATCAATTGTAATCTCGTCGAAATACTCCCTCCGTTTGAGATACCTGAATTTTACAATATGCGGGTGATCAAGATCTTTTAAGTGTTTGATATCAGTATCTTCTTGCATGCGTACTTTCTTTATAGCTATATCTTTCCCTCGCCATTTTCCTAAGAAAACAGCACCTTGTGCTCCCGATGCAATCCACTGTAATTCACTAATTTCTTCAAATGGTATTTCCCAGTTATTAACAACTATTTCTTTATGTTTAAATATTGAAAATGCGGGAAGCATACAATTTAGAAATCCTTTCAGAAAATATAGGTAATTTCTTTCTTTGTGAGTTTCCTTGCTTGGTAATAACACATCTTTTGGTGTTTCTGGACTACCAACAGCATTTTCTGGTACATCTTTTACAATATCTGGTTCAATGCTATACAGTCGACCATCATTTCGATTTGGTGTATTAGTTCTCAACATTGTATCCATAAAAAATATAATATTCACTTTCAAAGATGTGATGTAGGTATGAAGGAACGAAAAGAAACGCTGCGGCTACTATAATAATTCCACTGTTATGCATCCAAATGAAATATGTGCGCCAGAGATAGCAAGAGATAATTTTTATATCTCTTGCTCCATCTCTTCAGCTGCTTTCCATATGTGTATACTTGGTTGATATATAAAGTCAATACTACCAATCTTCTCTCCCTATTCTCCAGTTGATTACCTTTATTCAAAATCTGTACAATTTGATTTCGAAAAATATAACTTTTCGTAAATCACGTGACTTGATATCATACTGAACGATGAAATGCATATAGAAATGCACAAAGTAATTCACACATGAGCGAACTCGGCATTGCTCTTATTCGTGTAAAGTTTACATGGCTTCAAAATAATACTTCCGTGTAGATTTTACATGGTTTCATAATAGCGGGAAAATTTAATGACAAAAAAAAGGTGATCTTTTCTTTTTGTCGGACCGTTCTTTTCTTTTCTTCCTGTCTTCTTGTCAACAACTTGCTGACTTGCCACAAGCTATATGCTGGAAAGTCCATCGCGAAAACCACAAGTCCCAGACTGCAGTGTAGTGTACCGATTAAGAATGAATGTGAAAACTTGATCAGTATTGAGCGCTGTGTGTGTCTACCGAGAATAAATCTTTTTTATTTAATTGATTAAAACTCCGACAATTGTCTCGATGACTGCTTGACCTAATCCTTACCCGTCAGTAAATAAGATACTTTCCCCCCGTTCTTTAGACACTCTGAAACTTGAGGGCCAAGTTAGGGTCTACTACTGGTCGTGTTTCATGTGTTTTTGTTTGTATATATACTATAAAATATAACTCTAGTAGCTGACTAGTACTATAGTAACTTGATAGTATAGTATACTTAGCCCTGCAGTTTAGTTACTAGTAGTATAGTTTAGTATACTAGCAATGTAGTATAGTTTACTAGCCCTGCAGCAGTTTCAAACTTTTTTAAAATTTAAAAGGGGCCATTTTAAGTATCAAAATCTCTCTAAACACATCCCATCTTTTTGCATTCAGTTTTCATTAAAAAATAATAAAAAAGCATTCCGCGCCCGTTTTGCGATAACAGCTGAAGTCTTCCATATTTGTTTTCATTATTTCTAAAATTTACAAGAACGTTACAGGGTTCACAGCACTCAGGGAAAACCAGGGAAAAATTCAAAAAAAATGGAAAGTCAGGGAAAACCTGGAAAACTCAGGGAATTTTGTTTCAAAATTTAAAGACTCAGGGAAAACTCAGGGAATTTTTTTTTTCTATGAAAAAAGTGTGTTGGTTACAATTCCAAGATTATTGTTATCAAATTTAGGTTATCTTTCGGTAAAAATAAGAAATTTATATAAAAAAAATGCGTTATGGCGTTAGAGAAAACCTATTTTTTTCCTTTAAATCAATCGTATGTTTATTTTACCACTCAGGTTATTTTTCTGTGTGAATTTTTTTTATAAGATATTTTAATTAAAGAAAATCAGGGAAAATCATGTACTTTTCAACAGAAAAGTCAGGGAAAAAGACTAGGAAATCAAGCCTAAACCAGGGAAAAACAATTTCCTAATGTACTGTGAACCCTGTTTAGGGACCGTCTCAAAAATAAAATCTACAGAGGAGAGTACTGAGCCAATGATCTTGCAATGGATTTAATCCATTACAAGCTCATTGACCTAACACTCTTCTTCACAGATTCATTTTTGTTGAATTTTGTCAATTTTAGTTGATTTAACCCTAACAAAAAAGTTAGTTTTGGAGCGACATTTTGAGATGGTTCCTTATCTTTATCGCTTTGATGTGAACCGCAAGAATTTCATTTATTTGAGGTGCAAATTCAAAGTGAACATCAGAGAATATATATATATTTTTTTAAAATTTGCTATGAATGTGACCACAGTCACAGTTGGATTTATATATCATACTGAAAAGTCAATGTGATAAAAATAATCCCACTGGTGGGAACAGACTTTAGAGGTTTTAAGGCAAGAAAGTAAGTGCCAGGTTGCTGTGATAAAGCATAATAGATTAGATGTTGTGAGGAGGTTTTATAGTATGCATTTTGTGTGGCCTTATTCCATCGTGTTTCTCTCTTTAGGTTATTTTCAAGGATTTTTAATATCATTGTGCAGTGTAGCCTGAAGTAATGCTCAAAAATCACTCCTCCGCAGTGATGCCTTAAGATAACGGTTTGACATCACTTGTGGAAGAGCGTTTTTTGAGTTTTTAGCTAAAAACCGTACTAAAAAAGTACTCATCCACAGGTGATATCTGACAGCTTCATGAGGCTTGAAGTTTGGTTTATTGGAGGAATATTAAGGATTTTAATTCATTTTTTGTCTCAATACTTACCATACTTTATGTTCTCCTTTTCTTTATAGAGGCTGTTTATTGTTCATTAAAATCGCACAGATAACCAGTACTAAACCCGAAGTACAAAATTTACAGTGCTCTGATAATGAGCATCGGCAACATTCTATTTTTCTCTTTCTAGAATAAAATTACTACTTTCAATAAAATGAAGTCATCGTTTTGAAATATAGCCACTTATAGTGAAATGTATCATTTTTATAATGAACATTGTTTATCTAGTCTACGTCTTAACAATATTTCATGTTATTGTTACATCATTGATTCAAGAAGATGTATTATCTCCATTTCTTAACGAAGAAGTCATTGAGATTAGAAGAAAGAATAGACAACACCTAAACTTTGAAAGTATTCAAGCAGCAGAAAAACATCAAGGATACTCAGTAAACTCTTTTCGTACGAAGATAAATGAACATGTTTTACATGGTCATAGGGTTATAGTGTATGATGCAAAGAATATCCTTTCTGTCTTGGAACCGTTGGGAGATGGAGGGTGTCAAAAAAATAAACGTTGTGATGTTGTCAAATCATCAAAACAAAGAAATTGTTATGTGGCTGTTAATGCTGGATTTTTTCAACCAGAAACTAGCTGTCATGGTAATGTGATCAGTGATGGAACTGTTGTCCATGAGTTTAATTCAGATGTCAAAAGTGTAAATTTTGGCATCAGATATGATGGGAGCATTGTTGTGGGATATTTTTCAAATACCTTTCTCAGAAAGTCGAAGAAGAATAACCCCTTCCTTCAACTAGTTACTGGTTTTGGGTGGATTTTAAGAAATGGTTTTAGTTATGTAAACAAAAGTTTGCAAGTCGAACAATGTAGCGTTGCAAATGCAAAGAATTTTGCTATTTTGAAATCTGCACGGACTTTTATCGGTTTTGATTCTCTTGGATATGTTCATATAGTTCAAATAGATGGAAGAACAAATGAAAATGGGTATTTTTTTATAAGAAATACAATGCTTGAAGTATGAGCAAATAAGCACTATGAAGAAGTAATCTTTGAGCATACCTTCAGGATAAAAAACCTAAGGCTGCACTCAAAAATCTTTCCTCAACAATAATTATTTGTTTGTAGTTTGAGCACTGAAGTACTCTTGGTTAAGATTGAGGTGAAGCATGACAAAATAAATTAAATGAAGAATAAATTGCAATCACATATTTGTCTAAATATTACCTTTTGCTTTACAGTAGGAGATGAAAGTGTGCAGTGAAACAAATATTCAATAGTTTATATAAGCACTGTGAAGAAGTACCTGTGATAAAAGGTGTTAAGTTGAGGATCTTGATCTTGATTGATTTCTTTGTGAAACCAACAACTTAGGCAAAAAAATTCTATTTTGTCTGCTCTCATCTGAGTTTCAAACAAAAAGCGTCCAAACTATCCTGAAATTTGGTATCAGCATTCTAGGCAGTGCTACGAGACTGCTGTCCAAATTTTTTTTTGATTTCGTCAGCTCTGGACCGAGTATCGATGAAAAAGTGATTTTTTGATTTCTTTGAGATTTTGACTACACTCACCTTAAAGCTAACTCTGACATCACCCAAATAATTAGGAGAGAAGTCAAGACTTATAATATTTTTTGACATTTTAATTTTCTGAGACCACAATCAATTGTCGACAATTTGATTTATATTAGTCTTTCACAACATTCAGTTAAAAATTAACCCAGATATCATACCCAAATGATAAGGGAGCATTATTCTCTGTTTTATATTAAGCATATAATTAAATACATCACCATGAAAATTACGATTACTTACTTACTTACTATCATTATAATAGTTTATTATGATGTATGATGTATAAAATTATTTCCATAATGCTAGGTTTGTCTTTTGCTTGCTAATAATCACTGTGGGGGAGTGATGCTCAAAAATCCCACTCCACTCACTACATAAGCTCAACGAACCATTCATAGAAAAAAATACCCTTTGCAACAACTTCTGTTACTTTAAGAGCACAAACTTTTTCGGGCACAAACAAATTTTTGGATTTTACTTTCGCGAATATAGAAAGATAATGCAATTCGGGAGGCATAAATTTTGCGAATGAAGAAATAGATTTTTTTGCATGAAATGAAAACTGAAACTGTACATTTATTTCTTGTGAAAATTCATGAAACTTGAAGCTGCACGTTTACTTCTCATGAAACTTGAAACTGTTCACATTTAATTCTCGCGAAAATTCACCGATCATGTTAAAAAATTGAAACTGTTTACGTTTAATCCCTGCTGTTTTTGACCTATCAAGCTCAATAGAAATAGGGTTACATTTAGGTGCCAGGTCCTGATTGAATCATTTGTAACACTAGCCTGTGTATATATTCAGTCTAGGTGGTAACTAATCATTGTTTGCTTTAGTTTAAGCCTTTATGATGCTGTTGAGGTTTTGCAATCATTTGGGATATCAAATGCTATAAATTTAGATGGTGGTGGCTCATCAACGTTTGTAATAAATCAAACCATTGTAAATTACCCATCAAATATTTGGTAAGTTAGTATCTTGGCAGCAAGAAAAACCACTAATATCAATGAAACATTTTGTTTCCAAATGTTATTCAAACTTTGCATCAGTAAATGATGTGGACAGAATAATACTTTAACTAAATATTAGGGACCATCTCCAAAATTTGTTTCCAGGGGAAGTGCGATGAATCTATTGCAAGCTCATTGACTTGACACTCTTTATTGCAAATTAATTTTTCTATTTTTTTTAATTTTGACTACTTTAAAGCTGCTAAAATATCTGCTTTTTGAAACGAAATTTGGAGGCTCTTTAATATCTAAAGTAAAAAGATGACTTGTTGATTGCTATAAATGTTGGTCGAAGAAAGAGTTAAATTTAGCAGAAATAAACTTTCAAGAAAGGGCTTGCTATTGGCTTCTTTGTTACAAATAACCTGCAAGGTCGTTGACTCTTCATGATAATCATTACATTGTAGTAATGTTGGTGGTATTGAATCACTTTGCGCTAGAAATGTTAGTACAATTCTTTGTATCCATGCACCACGTGAATGTGAAAATGATATAAATTGTTCAGTTGGTAGTATCTGCAAGAAAGGCACATGCAAATGTAAACCTGGATTTTATGGTCATACATGTGTATCTCATGGTATGTATTAGTTGAATCTGATATTTAAAGCTATTAAACCTGGTGTTATAAAGATAGTACATTGATCCGATTATATTATTAATTTTAATGTTTTTATTTTATTTTTATGTTTCTATATACCGAAGAACTAATAATTCATTTAGCTATTGAAGGCACCATTTCATAACCTTATAATTTTATATTTATAGGCATGTCTAAAGATTGGTAAGTATGGCTTATTTGTCAGTTTGCATTTTTAATATACTTTTCATGTGAATAAATTTTTGCTATTATCGCGAGTTTTGATAAAAATTCAAGAAATTAAGTCCAAGGTAATTCTTTAGGGCCAAATTTGCAAAAATAAAACTCTATATGCCCAAAACTTTATGCCCAATTTGCAAACAAAATATTTTGCAAAAATGCAAAAATTTCTTCCCGCAAAAATAATTCTTAGCGGAAATTTATTTGAATAAGGTATTCAATGTTTCCAAAATATGGCATCATGTCCAGAGAATATATTTGTCTAACCTATTGTGAAAAATGGAGTAGCATTGTACTATCAACACAAACCATAGCCAGTGAAGATCTACAATCTTTGGACAAAAATTGTGAGATATGTTGAATTTTGATGAATTCTAGATGTTCTAGCGAAACATAGGAACTCTGTAGAGATTTATCTTCTTGATTTATCGAGTAGATTTAACACTATTAGTACTAGGGGGGGGGGGGGGGGGCTAAACAAAA
>JAULBZ010001135.1:0-24029 GCA_032360805.1 Neoturris breviconis | reverse complement strand
CGCGAAAATACATCCACGCCAACCTCGTTCCCAGGGCCTTTTATCTCTTTTTTGAAATGAGGACGTCCTTGCATCCATGCGAAATCCTTTAGGCCTGTCCATTTGCGAAAATTAATCAACGCAAGGTATGGTATATCTGCTGCAAAGAATTATGGAAGAAGAAGTTTGTAGCTAGACAATAGCATCAATAGTAGCTGCACACACCGTTATCAAACAACATCGAGAACGTCGATTCTAAGTTCTCTTCCCTTGTTTGATTACGGCGCGTCTGTTAGGAAGTTACTTACAGGTTTGAACTTCAGACTACCTAGACGGTCGGACATCATTTGTTTTATGTACCAATTTATGTAGGAAATCATTGACTCATCGTTGAATTCCAGTAGCAAATTCATACACCATTTTCTGATAGCTGCCATGTCTGATACATTAAAATCAAATCGTTCATTGGCAACGAAATAATAAAAGTACATCACCGCAAATAAACCAGATTTCTGTTTTGGCAATGGATAACTGTAGACTTTCTGAAAATCGGTTGACAAAATTACATCCCAGCATTGATTAGGTGGGTCAATATGCATAGGATTCTTTAAAATTCAGTACCAAATAATTTCGTTGATGATATTGAGATCCGTAGCCTGCTTTGATGGTGATACATACGAGAACATTAGGTCTTGGTACCTTTTGTTGTATAGTGTCTATCATCACTAGGACCCAATGGTTATTTTGACAAAAAGAAACTACCACGAGATAATCAATACCATCAAAATTATCAGGAACTGTATTTTCCAAAGATATATCGTACGGCTCAGGTAAAATATAGACAGATGCTAGACCAGATCGAAATAGATATAGATCAGCACTGAACAATACTAGCAGACCATCCAAAACCTGCCCCAGAACATAAATAAGCATTGCTTTTCAGCGTCTTCAAATCATCGTATGATAAATAAAACGGCATGTTTGTTGGTGTCAGTGATAAATTACCACACTTTTTCTTATCCAGTTGAGGCATAATATGATTTTGGGACCAGGCTCTCTTGCTCGGTTCCAGAATTACCTTAGTATTATATGTTTTTTTAACGCAACCTATAAAACACAAATGAATCAATCAATTGGGACAAAAGTTTAAAAAGCTTTTCGTCTTTATCTTATAAGGTCACTAGTTAGTACACTTACCTTTCAAAGCTTCTGCGAAGAAGAGTTAAATCGGCAAGATAAATCACAAATCAATTCGCAAGAATAAATCTCAGATTCTCAGAGCCCTAAAAAGCCCAGTAGAAATAGGGTACAGCCGAAGACAAGACAGGCACATATCTACAAATTTTCTATAACCTTTTATATCTGATGTTGATTATTTGAGGTTTCATCATTATTTCAATAAAGACATAAATCGTACCTTTACCCAGAATCAATTTTGCATTTTTAGGTGTATCTTTGTTTATAATTGGTTTCTTGTGACCTATAAAATATAACCAATTCACAAGGGGCATTGAGAAAATTCTTCAAAAGAAAAACTTCCAAGTAGACACAAGTTTACACTACGTCGTAATCACGCCATGTCAATTAACCCTATTTCACATCATCATGTATCCACCAAATTTGGTTGGATTTACAAGCCTAGATGGGAAGATATGACTGTTTCCTTAGGCCTGATTGACAAAAAAAAAAAGATTTCGGAAAAAATGAATTTTCGAAAAATGCTTATTTATTACCTATCTTTTTTTTACAAAAAAGTTACTATGTATTCAAAAGTACTACTATTTTGCCTTCCAATGCAGGTGTAATTACTTATGCATTCTTTACAGCTGGAATCAAATCTTGGCTATTTCAGAAGAAAATGCTGACGTCAGCAAAAATAATGACGCCATTCAAATCGATGACTGTATTTTTTGAAACTACACCATACATAAAGACATAAACAAAAAATTGTACCTTTACCCAGAACCAATTTTGCATTTTTAGGTGTATCTTTGTTTATAATTGGTTTCTTGTGACCTATAAGATATAACCAATTTACAAAGGCATTGAGAAAATTCTTCAAAATAAAAACATTGGTGCCAAATTTCAATATCATAGAATTATCATATTTTAAGGTGGGGGTTTATCGTACATAAAAGGCCCATGTTAAATGTCTGGTCCAATCCCATTTCTAAGTTAGTAAAGTCATTGGCAAAGTGTAGATCTTCACGGTTTTATCAAAGTCGATATAAATCTACGAAGTCCGAGTATTTTGGAGAAATGAACTCTTATCGACGTAGCTGTTTGTTATTTCAGTCTTCGTCTTAAAAGTAACGAATAAAATAATAAACATACCTTTCAATGAAGCATTGCAACTTTTACAAAACCAATCCGCCTTACGATCTACATTGAAGTATGATGCACATTTCATATGATACCAATACAAACAACTTTCACAAACCACACACTTGTTATCATTAATATTTTTATAGCATTCTTTGCATTTCCAAAGACCACTACGTTTTTTTATTTTTATCAAATTATTAACTCTCTTCCACGCAGAGGTGTTGAAGAATTTCATAACCAACTGAACATCAACGTTTTCATCAAGGATCGAATCTGGAAGATCTGCAGGTACAACAGTTTTAAAATCTGCATAACCTAATAGTAAGTAAGGTAATTATACCATTTATACAATAAAATGCTTATCAGTTACCAAACTTCATACCAATATCATTTACCTTATGTTACTATTTGTTTATTTTTATGCTTTTCACCCTTGAGTATTTATTAGATTGCCGTTCCTGAGTGCATAGTTTTAAATGCCTTGCAATTGGTAACTAGTAGCATAGTAGCATAAAATAGTAGCACAAAATAGGTAAATTATATTTTCAAGACTTACCCAAAATACATTTGGCTATTCATTCTTTACCGTTATATATTTGACATCAAAATTTATAATATGAGCTAGTAAAACAAATGCATACAACCGTGTAGTATGAAGTCAGTCAACATAGAGGCAAGGGTAGAGAGTAGTTAATAAGACAAGATGGCCTATAAATATGAACAAAAGCAGATGAAACGCTAAAAGAATAATTATCATACCAAGTACTTTCTTTGATTTGATTGTCTCTTGAGCCTTGCATTTATCACCCAATAACCAATATAAAATCTTGACTTGACGGTCCCAAACAGGTAGCGATTTAAATGCAGTTGGTTTTACATTTATTCTCCGCTTTTTATATGGTAAACCAATCACAGAGAATTCAGCACCTTTCGGCCTACCACGTTTTTTAATTCGACTCGGCAAATTGATGTTAAGTTTTGCTGGAGCTTAAACGAAATATAAACGAATTATAAAACAATATAGAAGCAGTAAGAAACTATTATGTGATGTAATTTCCATATTATCGACAGAAAAGAAGCTATGACGTAGTAAAAGACATCTGGTAAATAAGTTGTCATATGACAACTGGGTCCAAGTAAACTGTTTTGCTAGACACAGAAGCAATCTCGTTGGCAAATATATAAATGATGTCTGCATAATTTGCGAAAAAAGGCTGTTTTGTTTATAAATGATGACGTCACAAAAACTTTTCTTTGATTTTTTCAATGAATGATAGAACATAGCATTGTTTACTATATTATTATGTTCGTTCTAAAAAGACAATCGGCACCAGCCAAAATGCGTGCATTCAAAGCTTCGAAGATTGTTAGGCTTAAAAATGAACTTACTATCATCGTTCTTAGCATAATCCATCATTTCAGAATCATCCATATCATTTAGTAGATCTTTTACTAAATAAAAAAGTATATTAAATGTTCACTTTCGCAAATTTCGCTTACTGCGCGTTCATGATCATTGTTGTATATACCGTTGCACCGTATTAAAACCACAAGCAAGATTTTGTTTATTCATAAAAAATTAGGTTTACCTAATGGAGTAGAATGGCCAGTTTTGCTCATTTCTTCTGTTCCAGTATCATCGTTATTCAAATCTTTGTTATCTAAGATATATGACAAAAACTCATCAGATTTCACTCTGCGTGAGTAACAATGCGTTCAGTCATAGTTCATAGGATATCTTTTGTACATAGATGTATAGAGATTCACCAGGAGCTACAATATCACTCCTAAAGGTGGTTTATTTGTTGTTAATCAGATTTTTTTTTATTATAAACGCTTGCCTGGCAGAGTATTGTCAGTTTCATTTTCATAATCGTTAACATATTTCTTATCACCCGTTTCTTCAGTTTCAGTTTCCGCATCTGCAAATAATAACAAAACGCATATTACGTACAAAGGAAGAATTCGTCATTAAATAAAACTAGTTTTATAGAGGGACTAATTTTATAGGAGGTAATTACAACTCCATTCTTTATTATAAATAACACCAGACTTAGGGCATGCTTCATTCGGCATTCTGAACATTTATGTCAAAAATTTCCAAGAATATCCTCCTTTGCAGCGTTTGTTTACAAATTTGTCTGCCATATTTGCATAAATTATCCCACTTCGCAACAGCATGCCAAATATGGAAATATTCATAATGGCTCACCATTCTACAAGCGAATGAAGCAGCCAGAATGGAGCATTCCGAAGGACCATTCTAAACATTCCTGGTAAGGTAGGTAGTTTGTTGAGAAGGCCTACGAACCATTCCAGAATGCTGAAAGAAGGTTCTCAAAATGATTTTTCAGAATGTTTTGAACGCTGAGAATGCCGAATGAAGCAGGTCCTTATTATCAAAGAAGTTTCGTTATTATAAAATAATTTCGGGTAACATTGTTAAAAAATAAATACGGTACAATCCCGTTATCTCGGACCCTCAGGGGGGACAGGAAATTTGTCCGACTTAACGAATGTCCGAGATATCCGAAGTTTCGATAACTCGGACTTTCTTGAAAAGTACGACTTATCGGGATTTTTACGAGAAACTGCAGCACAGCTTTCGCCTTTCTCGATTTCTTTTAAAATTTCATAGTTTTCAACAATCGTACGCGATTGTACTTTACGTTTCTCTCCGCTGCGTGACGCCATGTTGTACGCTCTCAGGAAATCGTGTGATTTTAATAAAATTTGCAAGAATTCGATTTCCAATTCGAATCATTTGACATACGGTTTTTAGAAAGTCCGAGTTAACATTAGGTTTTTTCGCTTAAGGGACCGAGAAAAATGGTAAATAAATAACATCTTTCAAATTATCAGTTTTACTTGAAAATTATCAGGCTCATTTCCAGAAATGTATAAAAATTTGATTAGAAAGACAAATTGCGCCAACAATGCAGTTTGTAATTATGAATTTACCTATTTCTTGCATTTCTGTATAGTCAATGGCATCATCTTGAACGCTATTGTTCTGGTTTACATGTTCGGCTTCTGAAAAGGAGAAAATTCACTTACTTATTTGTTGATTAGTTGCTTCTGGATATGTGTTTCAAATTGTTGCAATTTGGTATTATCCTTAAATGACCGCAACTACGAAATGTTGAATTTTTTAATTTTTTCATAAGTTAAGATTGTTTTTGCATAATCATTTGAGGTACAGCATCCATATCAACTGAGACCATTCGTTTTCGACTTGGAATTTCGCCTATCTTAAGGGAATAAATTTTTGCGAGAATTAATTGTTGTGGAATTTATTTTTGCGATTCGCAAAAATTTACGAATTTTTGCGGAATTCATTTTTTGCGAATGCGATGTTATAACGAAATTTTACGGAATTTATTGCGAATGAGGGATTATTAAGAATTTTGAGAATGGAATAATGAAATATTTCCTTGACAAATATAAAATAACTTCACATATCTTCAACTTCAATTAAATTTGGGGCAAAATCGCAAATATAAATACCGCAAATTTTTTCAAATGGCAATCCTGCAATATTTTGCGTGATTTATTTTTGCAAATTTGTGGCCAAAATAGGTATCTAATAAGGTATCTGATCGTAAGTAATTTAAACAAGAAAGATGTAAATGCATACCTAATAATGATAACATTGTTAGTTTATTACCTTCTCTTTCCTGTTCGCATAATTTATCTTCTGCCACAAGTCTACATCCGTCCTTGTCATTATCAACTTCTACATCTGTAAAAATAATTTGTAGCAACAAGCTAATAAAAAGCTGAAGAATTTCCAACCTCGTTCTCAGGGCTTTTTTCAGCCTGTCCTCTGTTCAAAAAGCAGAAGGAAGCACTGGGAATTTCCATAAGTCTTCTAATAAATACAAATAAAAAAGCGGGTTTTTTATTATTCGTCCGGCCCTCGGCTTCTTTAACCCTATTCACACTGGGATTTTTTGGCTCGTTCCTGTAATAAGGAAAACATCATAAAATTTGACCGAGAACTACTTTGACTCAAAATAAACAAAAAACAATTAAAGCGCGGCATGACGTCATACCTGCCCGTATGACGTCCTAAGGTTTTAATGTGTTTTGTCTGCAAAATATACATTTACGTCCGCAAATTATCAAATGACGTCATACGTGTTTGAAATATATAGTCATTTGATGTTTGTAACAAAATCAGGCAAAATTAACCTCAACCTCAAGTAACTATGCTGAAAGTGTGTATGGTACAATACGAAATTGTCATTTATTACACCATATACGATAAAAACGTTACCTCCGAAATGATAAGCAATTATTTAGAATTTTTTGCGCAATTAAATTTAAGGAAAACTCGTAAAATTTTAGGAGCAACGAAATAATACGAAAAAAGTCATCAAACATTTAGTTCGATAAATCCCTTTAGTAATACAAGAAGGGAACATGCTGTCCAAAGCAACCACAATACTTACTATTTACAACAATTTCTGCATGGTTTTCCCAAGATTGTATTAAAGTCTTTAAGGTTGATATTCTTCGATCGTAATGAACTCCAGTGACTTCGGATACCAACGCAGATAGTGTCGCACATAATCTGCTCGCTTCACGAAATCTTTCATTTTTGTTCAATGTCTTATTTGCCCGATTTGATAAGGTACTTATACTTGGTGTATTACTAACTGATGAAAACGAATTGTTTAGAAAAAGTCGTTGCCGCTGCGTATAAAATCTTTTTGTCCACCTGTTGTCACACAAGGCTTCATCAAACAAGGATTCATTGTTTACTTGTCTATAAGCGAAAATATGCTTGCACGGTAGACGCATGGAGCGTTGAAAGCCACAATCACAGCTGTTGTTGGAAGCATAAAAAATACCTTCTGGGGAGCTTACTTTGTAAGGAACAGTACTTGCACATTCAAATATTACTTGTTTAGATTTGTCAATCTGGCTGAGAACAAATTTAGCAGCATAACTGGTCAAATGGTTAAGGTATTGTTGCTGAGGTGAAGCCGGTTGAAATAAATGAATTTTGGTCTTATTAAAGTTGTTTGCTGCACGATTATCTCTCTCATTTCGTAAAGAATTTAGTGTTGCAAAAAAATTATCAACAAAACTTTCTAATTGGCTATAAAACGGAATAACTTGCTTTAATTTTGCATTGAACGATTCTAGACGATTATTGGTTGAATTTAAAAAGTTACCAGTATCAAACTTATATTTCTGTACCCATTCGCATTTAATAGGATGCCAATTTTTCATGAAATAATCCCTTACAATTTCAGGAGCAGATACCATAAATAAATCAAAATTTTTGTCATATTCAGCATCAGTAGTCGCATAACACATTTTCTGAAATAGATCTTTCATAGTAACGGTAACCCCCTCACTCAAATGTAGCGTCGCTAATTCTCGTTTGAAAGATCTCAAAGCATGAAATAAACAAATCAAAACATCGGCTCCATTAAAACATTGTTTAATAACCCCTCTCTCCGTAAAATCTTTATCTGCCATCACAACCCGCATATTCTCAATTGGATTATGCTCCTTAAAAGTTTCTAGCATCCATTGCAGAGTATTCGCAGTTTCCGCAACCAGCAGGCAAACCGCAACTATTTCGCTAGAACCCATGGAGTCCTCTACCATGAATATGTATACCGGCATTCTTAACTCGTTCAGCCTAAATAAAATAGCCATTATGTATGCACTAATGTCAATTTTGCATCACGATCATCGTGTTTTTGGTATATGATTTGTTTCAGTGACCACCGTTATAAGGAGACAAGAACTCGATCTTTAAAAATCAAGAAAAGTAGTGTCTATGAATCATTTAATTGCTCCCTGTATGCAATGTAAAATTTCTCTAAACAAAAAATATATCGTCGATATATTTAGTTGTTTACAGAAATTTAATGTCAGTATGAAAACTACCCAATTTATCAATGGCATTCATTTATTGGAAATGTAGTAAAATAACAATTTTCGTAAAAACCACAATTTCAAACACAATTATTAGCGACATATTTAAATACCCATTTTACAAGCAATTTCTGGATGGCAAAAATCAAAATTCGGAATCTGATTGGACTAAAGTTTAATCTGATATAGATGGAAATTCCTCATTCCATCCCATTACCGGCACCCTTTTGACTAAATGTATTTAGATATTGCATAACACTTGCTCTAACCAGACTGAGCTACTCTTTTTAGAAGAGGCTGGATTTGAACCAGCGACAGTATTATCTGCAACACTAAATCTTGCCAAATTATAATTTTTTTTTTATTTGAAATTACTTCAATAACACAATAATAAATAAGCTGATGGTGCTTCATTTGAAATTTTCGATAACAAACAAGAATCATTATTAGGTAACTGATGATTGAAACCCATGCTAAATTAAAATGTTTTATGCAAATTGTAAGATACCTATGATGTGAACCCCATATTATTAAAACGTTTTGAATTCATGCAAATTGTAAAATACCTATAAGTTGCATCTAGGAACAGAATTTCTGGAAATGATTTAAAATCCTCCACCATATGAGTATCTTGAAAAAAGAGACCCTCCAAATTCTGATCTTCGTCAACTGATACATCAACTGTACATCCTAGTGAAAGTCAAAATGTATTTTAAGACTTAAAATGTAAATGACAGGGGAGAGATAATAAAATGTATACTTTAACCAAAGAAACTTTTGGGCCTTTCCGCAAAAGTTTATCTTGCGAAACTTCCAAAATCTCTCATTTGCAAGAGATTATCCATGCAAAATATTTCAAATTGCTATAATTCGCGAAGGTTTATCCAGTATTTTCAATATTAATAGTTATACCATGTTCAGTTTTACATTCCAAACACCCTCTGTGTGCATACAACTTTTATATAACTATTTAGAAGACTTTCACGAGAAATAATACTTGTGCAAAAAAACTCTAAATTGCACAATAAAAAGTCTATTTTGCAATACTAAAAGAATGTTTACAAACTATCCATAATCCTTAAACGCTAACCAACATAAAGGCCGATTTCCACTTAACTTTTTTTAGAGCAAACATAATGCGAGAAATTTTTATGCGAGAAATAAATGCTTGATGAATTATATTTATCAATTTTCACTAGTGAAATTGCTTTTAGTGCACCAAAATTATTATTATCAACAAACAAAACAACTATTCTATTAAAATCTCTATCAATTCTATAAATACTTTCCTTTTACACGTGTGATCATTTTAGGAATTTTTAGTGGAAATTAACCTTGAGATTAAAAAGGTAATGTTTGAAAGAAAAAATATGATTTCATTCTTTACGCTAAGAGAGTCCGCTTAATCGAGGGTGGGTGCTTATTCGACAAATTGTCAAATCCAAAATCTAATCATTTTTCTTTTGTAACTGAGCATTAATGTCAAGAGAAACAAAATAACATCACAAATAAAACTAACTAACTAACTAACTAACTAACCGTACTTGCTCTGCAAAATGTCAACAACCTTATCAATGTCGTTTCTTTTACCATTCATATTTAGGGCAATATTACTAATATCTTTTAAAGTAACCACTTTCCCGCTTTCATTAGACAAAGTTTGTTGGAGGAGTTTGTTGTTAGCTTTCAGAGACAAATACTGTTCAGCTTTTTTTATAAGTTTATCTGGTAATTTCCGTTGTTGCGGAAGATGTTGAAATAATACCTACAGTAGAAAAGCAGTTAGTGCAAATGAATTGGTTGGTGAATCAGAATCCCTTAATTGGAACACTGGGGCATACAATAGAATAAAAAAGTGTGAAATAAAATAGTGCATAATTTATTAGTGGGAATTAAGGTATAACTCGCACTAATAAATTCCGCCCAAAGCAAACAAAATGAGCAATTCGCAAATTAAAATTCTGAAATCGCACTAATAAAGTCCGCACTTCCTAGCCATACCCCATAGCCATATTCGCACAAATTTCAGCTCTTATTCACACTAATTTATTACGCACTTTTTTATTCTCACATTAGTTTAGTCCCTTACTCACTCCAGGCAAATTGAATAACGATTTTTAACCTAGGAATATCTATGTTTTCATGTAATATTCAAAGGTTTTCAAAAATGCTACATTATAAAAATAGTGGAAATAACTACCGGCCAACGCTGTGAAGGAGGGATTTTCAGAATATTTGAATTAGTGATGACCAGTAGTTATTTCCACTCAATGAGGAAAGAAAAAAGTTGAGTTACCTTATTCACTAAGTGACTGTGATGATCTACAATATTCTTAACTTGAAGATGTTGACCATCTTCAGATGCACGCAACATGATCGAAAATGGGCAATTTTGCTTTAGTGTTCTAGAAACAAGTACAATTTAAATGTTTAGGGGAATATGCATGTATACAATAATGTTGCTGTTTACTGTTGCTGTATAAATATTGTAAAAAATGTATAAAAGCGTAATAAAAAATCTGTTAGGGTATCAAGTACACAAAACTGATGTTGAAGAGTAATTTCTAGCAAGAACGTCATCCAGATGCCTCTTTTCCACTTACACATGCAATAAGTGAGAACAAAAAAATAATCAACAGAAAATACGCACATGAAAGTCTTAAAAAGCTGTATGACTGGAATGGAAAATTGTGCATTTTTTTTCTGGGCATGTACAATCAGCCAGGGATAGCTGCAAATTAGACTTAGGCGAATGTGTCCCAATTAAACCACCCTAAATATTATTTTGGAGATATTGCTCGAAATCTTAATCCTTAATCCTCCATCTTGGCACTATAGCTTAAGAGATAAAAATCTGTATTTCAATGAAAAATAAATCTACTTTGGTTAAAGGTTTAAAAGCAATATCTTTGAATTAATTTCTGAGCATTTTGCGCCTGTTTAATTTCGGGGACAACCAAATTTAGAATATTTCATAGACATATTGAGAAAGTCTTTACTCAAACAGATTGATTTAAAGTCGAAACAAACATGGGGATATATTTGTGGAAACAGAAAACAATGTTATATCGTCTAACTAGGCAATAAATATCGTCAAGTTTAGCAATAATCACCCAGTTTGATAACTATCACCTAATTTGCATTCATACCTGACTGTATATACGTAGTGTCTAAAGAACCAGGAAAAATTATCTTGTTTACTGACGGGTAAGGGTTTGGCCAACCAGTCATTAAGACAACTACCGGACTTTAATGTCAGTAAATAAGATTTGTTCCCGGTTCTTTAGACACAGCGCTGTATATAACAGTATAAGAATCGATGACGATAACACCCGGTAACACAAGTTTTTTTACCGGGTAGATAAAGGTAGCCCCATTATGCTAAACTCCTCATCTACCCCATCAAATTCCTCAGGTGAATTCACACGACAACGTTCTTTTGTGCATCTTTGAGACTCGTGTCACTACATGTCTCCCAGTCAGGTGACAAACTCTGTAGGAAGCGGAGGCAAAGGCAGGACAAAAAACATTAATTGCCAGATTAAACTATTCAGGAATCCTCACATTTTCACCGAGCGAACTCACTCGATAATTTCTGCTCTGTAATTTTTCTGTTTTCCCAGTGAGAAATCCTGTAGCTATAGTTTTTAACCTGCAATGTTTTGTTTGCCCTGACTTGATATTTGCTTCATAAAGCGACTGATAGAAATCGTCACCCAATCGGGAGACAAATTGTCCCCACAGACAAACTGCCAGCGGACATTTACTTTTGCAAAAACAGAAGAAACTGCTGGACAGACACGTCGAATAACCTCGACCTGCTGGACACAAAATCCTGCAAGAGATTAATGACACGAAGAAAGATATTCTTACGAGCAAGAGCGAACTCCTTTGCCTCTCGATTTAAAATTCTTTCCACCATGGATGCAAGACAGTTTGAGTTCGTAGTACTTTAACTCCTCTTTCAAAACTTTCTTCACTCTAGCAGCTTTAATGCTTCTGGAATCACGTTTCCATAAAGAGACATAATGCTCCTGTTCAAATTTTTTAATTTTGGCCTCCAATTGAACGAAAGAATCAAACAGTTCACCAACGTAGAACTTGCTGGAATCCAGTTGATTCTGACCGCCTTCACTGGAAGCCATGATAACATGAAGTGCCATGTGATAAATTTCACGCGGGAAGTGATATTTTACACACGCGGGTAAACGCGGATATACCGGCAACTTAAACTGTTTACAGTTGAAGTGCCGGTACCGGTGTTTTTACTTCTTATTCGAAAGAGCCGGTACCGGCACTATAGCCACTTCGTAAATAAATATGAACATAACAAATAAATTGCGAGTTTCGAAGGTCTGAATTGGTCTGAACAATTTAACCTGTTAAGGTCTGTTCTGTGTCTGGTCGGATCAGACCGTCGCAACATTATACACAATATATTGAAACATGGCTCTTCGGTTATTAAGTGCACAGAAGTTACAGTTATATGGTCTGAAGAATATTCGCCGTAATACTTCTGCTTTAGCAGAAGCTATTCAGAGAGGTATATAACAGTATACCTCATCATTCTGGTGATTTTGATCTGCGAGCGACGCGAGTTGCTCTTTTTTATTTTCAGGCATCAGGACTGCATACGTAGAGTTGATGGTGTGTAGATTCTTGAATTAATGCGTTTGTGTATATTATAATAGAAGACTTTAATAGGTAGTACACACTCCAAAAGGTTCCAAAAGTTATGCAAAAGTTATTTGTTTCGCACCAACAGAGTGATCGGTTTGATTAGTTGACTTAGAATGCCAAATCAAATGCACTCTTAGTTAGCTGTGCTCCTATGTACCTTAACTGTTTCTGCTAAATTATTTTTGGCATGCTGCTATCATGCAGACAGGCAGACTACTTAGCTGTTGTTTTTTTCTTGTACTTTTTTGGTCCTGGGTTCCCCATCAGCCTGTTCTGTTTTTCGTCGCTTACCACAAAACAAACATGCGGCCGCATGTTTCAATATGCAACCACATCATAACGTGCAGCCACATGTACATGTGGCTGCACATTTTAAAGAAAGTTTAACCATGATTATGCATTTCATTAGCTATATCCTTACTGCTTTGTGTGTAATGTATACTTGCGACTTATATAAGTATTCTCTAGTGCATTCCATGTTTATTAGCCTACCAAACAAAATTTGGATGGGCTGTTCACTGCTGTTTAGGGCGGACCTAGCCTAGTTTCAGAGCAACTTTTGTACATGCCATTACAAATTAGCTAGTAAATATCTCAAAAAGTAAATATTTTTAAATGGGGTGAAAAGCAAATGAAAGGTGAATAAATTATCTTTCCAATGATGTATAATATGTTGGGTGAGATTCGGACAGAGTGTCCATATTATCGATCTAATTATCTTATTATACTTTGATCTTAAAAGTGATCTGAGGTGTTTTATTGCCTGTTATTAATCCTCTCTTAGTAACAGATTTTGCCTGATTCTCCAAAGGTTTATTTATCTAATGACTATATATTTTTGTGTTGTTTTGTGCATCATGCGCTGTTTATTATAGTCGTCTAAGGGTGGTCATATTCTTGTCTTAGCTTTTTGCTCTTAGGTACGGTCTTCCTTCAAAAGCAGTAATTTTCACAAAGTTTGGATGGGCTGCGGCTGATTTTGACCGCATTTACCCAAATAACATAAGGGGGAGTAGAGACTTTGACATTTTTGACATTTGACCATGAACCTTTTTTGGCAGAGATTTTGTTGTATTTTGGGGAAGCTCTTTCCTCTTTTTTTGAGATGATAAGAGATATTTTTTATAAAAATAATTTTTAGAATTTTAAGAATTGAAGTCTCCATTTTGATTCTGGAAAGCTACCTTCAGTTTTGAAATATCTATTAATGTTTACTCACTTAGTTTATAACTACTAATCTAAATTAGCAATATAATGGCAATATATAGTTCAACAGAGGAAGATAGTTTTAATAAAAAAATCTTATAAAAAGATAATGACTCCCAATTCAAATTAGTAATATTATAATGACAATACACAATTCAACAAAAAGATAATGAATATATAATAAATAAAATATATGATTCTGTTACATTATTCTATTCTCTAGTGCTTTATAACAGCTAGTAAAAACCATCCTATATTATATTCTATATGTATCTTTTTGAGGGATTAAAACGTACTGATTTTGAAGAATATGCCCATGTCAAATTGATCGCATATTTTTTATCAAAATTGTTTTCTTTTCAAAATTTTATACATTTCATTTTCTTAGTACTTTATTTCATCAAAAGCTCTAGGGAGGAGAGAGAGACTACATTTAATCGTGTGCATATTTGTAAACAAAGAACTTGTGCTTTCTATGAAACTGACAAAAATCGTTTTATGCATAGCACGGGTACCGAGCTTCCTAACTCCGCTCTCTTACTATACTTTGTATGTTTTTGTTTGAGTTTCTCTTAAGCCAAGTTGATGCGGCACATAATAAAAACAAAACAGAGTGCCGTATCAACGTAAATCAGTATGTATGCAATTCATATCAACTGTGGCGAAGTTATTTTTAAGCATTGCTTCAGGCTATGATATGAAATTCCATTGCTCTCTTCCACAGTGACTTGACATAAATTTACCTTGATATTGGTGTTCCAGTTGTTTATTTGACCTGAAACTTTATCAACGTAATAAGGACATTAAATCCTAATGTCATTTAGAATTTGTGTATTTATCCTGGATATGAAATTTCACAACTCTCCTCCACAGTGACCTGACATAATCTTACCTTGAAAAAGGTGTTCTAATTGTTTATTTGACCTGAAACTTTGCCATCTTATTAAACACGTATTTCAAATACTGGCATATAATGTGTGTATGCAAATCATATTTATGTGCCTTGGTTTAATTTCACTTGGTTTTGGTGGGCTACTTTCAATACTGTACCTTTGATTTTAATTTTTAGTATCTCACCAAGATGAAAAGCCATGTAAACCAACAAAATTTGGTAAGTAATTAAATACTTACCACTACAGTGTAATAGTGTCCTTATATCTTTCAATTGTGTTCTTTTAATTTTATTTGATAACATTCTTCAGTTCTTTTCATGCATTATTTTTTGGGAGCATAAAATTACCGTCATATTATTTTCCTATATTAATTGCTGCAGACAGGACTCGAACAGGAGTGACGCAAACATGGGGGAACTGGGACATCAAGAAGTATATATAGCTGAAACTCGTGGCCTGCTCATTCATTCTTCAGGGATCTGTCTTGGGACCTTTTCTTTATAACATTCACTTAAATAATCTATTTTTAGCCCAACAAATGAAGTTTGGACAGACTTTTACTTTCACTTTGTGGTGGTGGAAGCCCGCTTTTGTTAATCGACCATTTTTCTGTGCAAAAAGGGTCCAAATTGTGTTTTCAATCGGTTGAAAAAGGACGTGCTATTGGCCTGAAATTATGGCACTGTAGGCAATATTAGGAGACCACTGGTTATGGCACTGTAGGCAATATTAGGAGACCACTGCCCAATTTTTTTTTTCAATTTTGTCAACTCTGGACCGAGTATTGGCAAAAAAGGGATTTTTTCGAAAGTTGAGTTAATGTTCAATTCATGATTTTTGTTGACTTAAAAATTTTTTGAATTCTGTTTATAAGGACTTTACCAGAGTCACATGTTATTGATATTTTTTATTTCTATGAGACTTTGACCACACTCACCAAAATGTTCAATATCTATGATTTTTTTTGATTTAGAAAAGTTTTGAGAATTTGAATTCTGTGAGGTTTTGACCATTTTCACCCAAATTTCGTACCCAGGGGAGAGAATCTTTTTTTTTACATTTTAATTTTTTATGAGATTTTGATCACGAACTAACAAAGTTTGGATGGGCTATTGCTATCACTTTTTGGCTGCAGCAGCTGCACCCCGCTTTTGAAATTTGGTACCAGTATTTGTGGCGATATTCTAGCTTTTTCGATTTTTGATTTCGACCGCTCATTCTCAAGTTTTGGGCAAAAAGGGTCAAAAACCTAAAAGGTGTGGTACTGTCCCGAATGTCGACATGAATTCAGAGGGCTGTTAATGTGTATTTACTCTATGGCCATTTAATTGCCATCATGAGCATAAATGTTTAAAACATTATTAATGACTCATGATTCAAATTAGAAATATAATGACAATACATAATTCAACAGAGGAAGAGTTATTTAATAAAATAATACTTGTATGTTACTCCCAATTTGAATTAGAAATATAATGACAATACACAATTCAACAAAGGAATATCTTTTAATAAAAGAATTTGCTTTAATGAATATGTAATCTTCCTATCATAGCAAATAATTATTCATCAAATGATAATCATTTTTTGCAAGAAAATCTGATCTGTTATATTCTGTATGATATGCTATGATGTACGTGTGTATCCGATTCACAATAATAATATATTTTATAGAGTTTTAAGTAAATTATATTATTATTTATGAGATGCTATGAAGTATATATAATGTGTCTATCCAATTTATATCCACTCTAGATGAGCGACTTTTGCGAATTGCGAATTGCCTTAGGTTATGGTATAAACAAATGATCAAGGTTTTCCAATTGTTTATTTGATCTGAAACTTTATCAACTTAATAAGGATATGAAATCCTAATGCCATGTAAAATTTTGGTCTTCATTCTGGATATGAAACAATTTTTGAACATTTTACCTTAAAAGGTGTTCCAATTGTTTATTTGAACTGAAACTTTACCATCTTAATAAATACATTATCTCAAACACTGGCATAATAATGTGTGTATTGAAATCATTTATGTGTTTATGTTTAATTTTCACTTGGTTTTGTGGGTTTCTTTCATTGATTTACTTTGATAGATTTCACTGTTTATAAGGATTTGACCAGAATTACGATGGGACTTTGTTTTTTTTTTCTTTGAAAATAAACTTTTCTATGAGACTTTGATCTTTTTGGCAGCTATTTTGTATTTTGTGGAAGCTTCCTCCTCAATTTTTTGAGATAATAAGTGGTATTGCTTATAAGAATAATTTTTTAAATTTCAAGAATTGAAGTCTCTATTTTGATTTTGGCAAGCCCTTCTTTAATTTTAAAATAAATATTAACGTTATTCACATTAGGTAAAACCTTTAATTTAATTACTACTGAGAGTATAAGTTAGTTTTTATGCAAATTAGTAATATAGTGACAATACACAATACAACAAAGGGAAATTTTTAATAAGAGAATCTTTTAAAAAGATAATTCTATTTTTTAGTGCTTTATAGAATCAGCAAGTAAAAACCATCCTATATATAAAATGGATTTGTTAAATAAAACTTTTGTAGGGCTATTAAACCCATAAATAGAATGTATTTTTAAATAAAATTATAATAGGTTGGTATATAGCATTTTATTTTTCAGACAACTTTAATATTGTTAAAGCATGTATGGTTAAAGCATGTCTTATACTATACATGTAGTCTAAATGTAGCATGTACAGTGTATATAACATAGGTGTATTCTCTATATATTATTTTGGTGTGTACATAATGCTATGATGTATAATGTGTGTATGCAATTCATATCCACTGTGGAGGAGTGATTTTTGAACATTGCTTTAGGCTATGATTTGAAATTTTACCACTCTCCTCCGCAGTATAATATTACATAATATTATATAATCTTACCTTGATAAACTTAATAAGGTGTTCCAAGTCTCTATTTGACCTGAAGCTTTAACAATTTAATAAAGACTTATTTCAAACACTATATAATGTGTGTATGCAAATCATATTTTTGTGCTTACTAGGATTAACTTCGACTTGGTTTGATGGGGTACTTTCAATAATTTGATTTTATTATCAATGACTTCTAATAAATGCCTACATGTCCAAAACATTCTGTTTTAATGACTTCTTTAAAACACATTTAGCAAAATTCAATTGGGAAGATCCCTTAAATTTGGAGAAATGTCTTCATGAAGATGAAATTTTAATTAGGTATGTACATTAGACAGTTGTTTAAAGAAGGTGGAAAGAAGGAGCTACCTTTAATTTAACTGATGATTAAACTTTAAGTTGGTATGTCTTAACCATAGTATTTTCTATGGTAATTTCTGCATGAAAATTAGGTGCACAAAATAATGTGTGCGAAAATGTGATATTTTAAGTCAAATATATTTCCACTATTTGTAACTGTCAAATTCTTTATAGAATACTTACTTATTTGTACAATGTTTCCTTTTGTTGTTGAAGTATTCAAGTTTTGTTTGTGTTTACTTGTTTGTTCTAGAGACCAAGTACGACAATATGCTCAAGAACATTTAATGCCAAGAATTATGATGGCAAACAGACACGAAAGTATGTATAGAAAAGAAAAGAATAGAATTTATTAATTTTATAATAAAATTGAGCTATTTATTTCTTTGTTTGGAGGATGTTTTTATATATACTTCATCCCAATGTACCACGTAAAAACTTGGATATCTATTTGTTCAATCACTAATATGTTTTCATTATCATCAATGCTTAAAAATAGAACAATAATAGGAGTGGTTTTTAGCCCGGGAAAAAAACAGCGGTATCAGCAGCAGCGGACACCATTTTATTATTACACCATATTCCTGATAATTTGCTACCAGTATTTGAAACAATTATTAAATATAATTTCAAGATCAAGATCAGAGTATCATGCAAAAAGGGCTTGACTCAATTGATTTTTAGCCCACTAAACAAAGTTTGGATGGGCTATTGCTATCACTTTGCAGTGTCGGGATCGGCGACGGCCCGCGTTTCTTAATATACCATGTTCCCGAAGGGCTAGCATTTTGAAATTTGGTACCAGCATTTGTGGCGATATTCTAGAAGGGCTTTCTAAAGATGTTTTGATTTTGTCCACTCTGTCCCGAGTCTTAGGCAAAAAGGATTCAAATCAAGTTTTCGGGCCAATGGACCGAAAAGGCATGGTACTGTCCTGAAATTTGGTTATGGCATTCTAGGCAATATTACAAGACCGCTGGAGAAATATTTTTCAATTTCGTCAACTTGGGACCAAGTATCGACGAAAAAGGGATTTTTTAATAGTGGAGACTTAAAACATTTTTGAACATTTGATTTACATTCACTAAAATGATTTTTTCATGATTTTTGACAGCTAATTAACTCGTTGATTAGGTAAAGTTAACGAGGGGACGGGACGCCATGTTTGTTTACATTACGGCAGCCGATTTCGCATTACTAATGGGCTGCCATTTTGTATATCGGACGCCGGCAAATTGAACGCTAGCATGTTGTCAATTTCTAGCGTGGTCTTTCATTCTCTTGCTTTCAACTTCTGACACAGTCACACGTTTTTGGTTTACATTCGCATGTAGGCTACAGGTTTGAATCACAAGAGAACTACGTCGTTGTTGACCAGCTGTGTACGATCGTTGTCGATCATCCTTTGGTCAGGCAGGTTTGAGTCAAGGCGCACAGTCGTGGTTGATCGGCGACTTGTTCGGTCATTGTAGACCACAGGTTAAGTCTTTAGTCAAGAGCCAGATCTTGTGTTTGGACTTGTTTGGTCATTGTAGACCATCCTTAGGTTAGGTCAGGCAGGTTTGAGTCAAGTCACGGTTGTTGTTGATTGGGCTTGTTCGGTCATAGAAGACCATCAGTAGGTAGAATGCATTCCCCCTGTCCCACTTTCCGCCAATATACGACTCTTCATTGCTTATATTCCCCGTGTGAATTGCTTGTAGTTTCCCGTGTGATCCTTCCCCATCCGCAAAACGTTAAAATCTTAATAAAGACATATTTCAAACACTGACATATAATGTGTGTGTGCAAATCATATTTATGTATTTAGGTTTAACTTTCACTTGGTTTGGTGGGCTACTTTTAATACCATACCTTTGATTAATATTTTGGAACCACACATCAAACCTCAAGATAACGGTTCAACATCAACTGTAGAGGAGTTTTTTTTTAGTACAATTTTTAACTTTGTAACTGAAAACTGTACTGAAAAAAACACTCCTCCACAGGTGACGTTTGACCATTATCTTGATGCTTGATACTTAATACATACATATATATATCTCTTAAAATTATTGAATTTAAATAGAACACTCGAAACTATACTACAAATACATTGAATTATGGTAACCCAGGGTTTATTTCAAGCATTCTCCTCTATCTCCTCTATAGAAGATTTTAATCTCATCCCATATTTTACGCTATGATACAATATATATATATATATATATATATATTTTGGGAAGTGGGGTGATTATGACACAGCAATGATCCCCCGTATAAGTTTCTTAAATTATATAAAATATAGTAAACTGTATCACAGGGTTTATATGTGATTGTCTCAATTATCCCAGGTGTATCTCATTTACCGTAAACAGTGGAGTAATAATGGGACATTAGCTCCTTTGAGGTGCTACGCTTCTACATATGATAGACTCCACCAGTCTGCAGAAAAAATCTGAATATGAGTGTGTAGATAAAATTTATTAAAATGTATTTAAATTTTGACTCTTGTTAATTACTCTATCTGATTACACAATTTGCAGAACTGAAGCATCAGATCAGGGTTTGAATTATGGAACTCAAATTGCTTAGCAAATGTTGTTAATTGTTAGAAAACAATGGGAATTTTGCGAAGCTGAACAATAAAAACAGAATAATGCTTAGCAAAGTGCGACTCCTTAATTCGAACCCTACTAAACAGTTGAAGACAATAAAACACTTTACAACTGCAGCTACAGCAGTACAGTAATAACAAAGTTTTGTTTGATGGCTAAACACTTAAAGACAATTTCATCTAATTTTAAGTAATTAGCAGATATCTGATCGTAATAAAAGTAAATAATTACTGTGATACTCTCTCTTCTCCACAGTGACTGTTCCCTCTTACTTTGACCACTGATCCCTGTTATATGCATGGACAATTTTATACATTAAAATGTTGCTTTTCTCTTTTACTAGATAGATTTTCAATTATTATTTATAATAACTAATAAAAGGAAGAAAGTCACAAACAAACAAAAGCAAAATGTTTGGGAAATTTATGAACAAGAAGTTTTTTCACCCTTCATCATATCCAAATGTCAAACAAAAATGGATACATGAACAAAGAGCAGCTGCAAAAGATAAAGGTGAAGAGGAGAAACAGGCTACCTACCAAAAAGAACAAGAATCTTATCAAAGTCGCCTTTTATCTGCAAAGTCTACTGGTGATAAATTAAAGCTTGACTTAAATTTCATGTATGATCTACCTCCTGGTATGAAAAAAGTTGAGGAAAATGATGGAGAAGAAGGAAAAGAGGAGGTTAGTATGATTATAAATCGGACATCACATGTAAAGGGTGTTTTTTAGTACAGTTTTCAACTGCAAAACTGAAAACTGTACTCAAAAAAACGCTCCTTTTCAGGTGATGTCTGACCATTATCTTGAGGCTTGTATATACATAATATATTTATTTGCGATGCTTAATAATGGAAAGATGTTAATTCTTTTTCCAAATGGAATATACACATTTTGTGGAGAGATTCTAGAAGATTTCTAGGGCTTTTATTTTTCACCTGATTGAATTAGACTTTGCGTTTTATATTGAGTGGTGGTGTATTAAATAAACTACATTCTTAGGGATCATCTCCAAAATTTGATCCCAAGGGAAGTGTGCTGAATCAATGATCTTCGTCCCGAAGAAACCAATCAATTACAAGCTCATTGACTTTAAAGGTGCTAAAATATCTGCCTTTTGAAATGAATTTTGGAGATGGTTCCTTAATTAAGTTGGTGGGGTTAGTTAAAATTGTTTCTTTAATGTTTTTGAGATTCAAAAAATATTGGTGAAAGCAAAGTGAATGGTAACTGCTTTGACCTCATTTGCTTCCACTATTTCTAAATGTTTTGCCTGGGTCATAGCAAATATATAAAAATATACCCTTATACCTTGCTGTTTTTTTCTTTTTTCATGCCAAATAAAAAACAAACATAAACTTGTGAATGATTTGGAAACATCATTCTGTCTTCCATCAGATTATGACAGAGATGCACATGTGTAAATATGATTTCAAAATCCTAAACAGCTTAACTCTGATGCCAGAGAAATCCTAACAAAAAGATGATGTGTGGTTGTGTAGACGGATCTGCTGAGCAAAGGGCTACAAAAATACTGATACGAAGTTCTGTAAAGATGTTTATCATGATTTATAAAATTATTGTGATTCTATATAATTCTCATATGATTCAATATAGCAATGTAAAGTCTAAGTGTATTTATAACCTAGATGCCACCGAAGGTTTTATCAGTTTTTTTTAACCTAAACTAATTTCCTAAAACATGATTGCACTTGTTTACTCTCAAAGAATTAAATTTATGATGGCCAGTCTTCTCCATTTGACTAGTGTGATAGCACTTGCACATGTTGTCACACTAGCAAAATTGTCAGGAAAATAATTCATCACACACTCGCAGTTCATGTTTGCCAATGCAAAATTGTTTTTCAGCTATTTTATTCCTTGCATAAAATCTCTAAATGTCACTACTATAATAAACAAAGCATTATATTTTTATCACCCAATTAACTTTATGAGCTAATCAATCAAGGCTAATTGTGGGGTACAATCACACTCAGGAGTTTTTGTTCTAGAGCATTTTCAATCACAATTGCATATGTCAGTGTTCGAAATAAAAGCAAATAATCACTCTGGATAGGGGGATTTTTGAGCATTGCTTCAGGCTTTTTAGCAAATGTAATTACATCATCAGTGCTTTCCATCCATTTTCATATTTTTTAAAAGGAGAAGACTGGATGGCACAGAACTTATCGTCTTTCTATTTTCCTTAATTGTGTTGTCAATCTTTTAGATCAAATTTGAATGGCAAAAAGTTGCACCAAGATCACAATATATTAAAGATCTTGGATTGGAGTGTCAAGACCAACCTTTCGGTGTTTGTGTACGAAATATACGTTGTTTCAAATGTCGTGCATGGGGCCATCAGAATACTGATAGGGAATGCCCTTTATTTTTTGCTAATGTAAACTCAGAAGCCAATACAAGTGGCAGTCAAGCACAAAGTCTAAGACTCAGTGATCCACTTAGATTAGTTGCAGATATGAAAAAACAACATGGAATTACATTGAAGAGATCAGTAATTGGTCAAGAAATTGATCCAATGGCCGAAAATCAACAGCTATTGGATTCCGATGAGGAGAACAGTGAATTAGGTAAATATGTGTTAAAAATAAGTATATAGTTCAAAGATTTTCAACTACCATATTAAAATTCTTTATGGACATAGGCAACATTATTGGGGAGTTCTTCATTTTGACAACTCGAGACTGAGTATGCGAAGTTCAAAAATAAAATAAAAAATAAAGCATATATGAATTGTATATTTCAAATATTTGATCATATGATGAAAAATGAAAAATGACTAAAACTTACATAAAATTTAGTAAGGAGCCATCTCTAAAATTTGTTTCAAAAAGCAGACGAAGAAATCAATCAATTGCAAGATCATTGATTCAGCACACTTCCCCTGGGAACGAATGGTCTCTTATGACATCATAATTAGGTCATGTGATTATTATTTTTTTTTTTTTTGTAAAGTTATCACGGTACAAGTAGGACCACCTTAAGGGAATTAATTTTCCCTGGAACTTATTTTCACAAGAATATTTTTTTGCTTTTCGCTGGAATTTATATATTATTGCTTATATAGGAAATTTTTTTTTGCGAAGAGAGATAACCTATATTTTTCGCGAGAATTTATATTCACAAAGTCCAACTTTGGGGGGGGGGGGGGTGGGGAAATAATTACGAAGC
>JAULBZ010001134.1:0-18153 GCA_032360805.1 Neoturris breviconis | reverse complement strand
CCCCCCCCCCCCCCCCCCCCCCAAGCGCCCCAGTGTTACGGAAAACTAAAAAGCCCAGTACTGCTAAGGTTAAGAATTTGGAATATCTTTATCAAGAGTTGCGATGAAGCATATGAGAAATTTAAAGATAAGTAGTTATATTTATACGTTAGTAAGAAAGTCAATTTCTTTCGACTTCAAAAATGCTATCGTCACAGTGGCTCACTGAAGTAGCACGTTAGCGCCCCAGGGCATTCATGCCATCTCATTTACTATCGTACAAAAAGATATGACTCCAAAACAACTTGATTTCTATAACAACCCTTATCTAATTGGCTAAAACGAGATACAACAAAGATAACCAATTATTTTTTTTTTTCAATTTTCTGCCTAAAACATCATAAACTATTGGCCAAAAATATCTTTTCCGGCCAAATTTATGCCAAAAATGGAAAGCGCTTCCTTTTTGGCGAAGAATGGTATGTGACCTAATTTGATCGCTCTGATGCAAATAGGGTCATTATTTTTCAAAATTCGAACCAAAGACACCATTTTTATTACCAAAGTTAGGCCAGATATGAAAAGTGATTAATTGTTTATGACAACTGATATGTGACCATATTTGAAAGCTATAACAATCCTGAGCTAATTGGCTAAAACGAGCCACCAACAAAGATAATGTTTCAATTTCCAGCTCAAGGCACCATTTGGTCATAAATTCGGACCCAAAAAATCTGATTCTAATTCTGCCGCGTAAAATTGATGCGATTTATTTATGTATGGCAAGAGTATTTGAACTAAGGTTTTCTTTTTACATTTATTGAGATTGGAGACATTCTAATAAAGTGGGAGATATATACCATGCTATCACGTACGTGATAGGCGCATACAGGCTTCTAGTTTAATGTTAATTTCATTTAGAAAATTAAAGAAGTGGTTACACAGCCACTGAATTGTTAAAAAAATAACAAAATAAGAAAATTGATTAACATGCGGTAATAAAAAAAACGGTTATACTTGCGACCACTCGCATAAATGTTTCGGATAAAGGGAAAATCGTGACCAATTTAGACCAATAGCCTTAACCCTATTTAGGCCGGGCCTTTTGGGGGCTCTGTAAGACCGAGGGACGGGTCTAAAATTGCCCGTCCTCCAAAAACCATGATGGAACTATGCTATAGTAATAACCCTATTTCTACTGGGCTTTTTAGGGTTCTGAGAATCAGGGAGGGGGACACATTGTGCCCCCCCTCCATAACTTTTGATAGAACCATGCTGTTGTGTTGAAATTTTCCATGAAGCTGGATCGCATAATAAACATTTTCGCCCAATTACTTTTGTGATGACGTCATTTTTTATGATGACGTCATCAAGGAAAAACAGGTGGGCAAAAAATGTTTTTAAAGCGAAAATAAGGAGAAAAATGTTTTTTTTCCAAAAATATTTTTTACCACCTGTTAAAAAATTGGTTACTAAGGAAAAATTATCCCTAGTTACCAGAAGTGTTTTTTTCAAAATGATCCTAGATAAATTATAGGACAAGTCGCAAAATCTCTAGTCTAAACCATTCATTCAAAAGTTATGGAAAAAAGTATGACAGGGGGCACAATGTGCCCCCCCAGTAGAAATAGGGTTGAAGCTTTCCAGAAAGTTAGGTCAACACATAATTAGCATTTTATCATATTTATTTTCATGATGACGTCATCACTCATGAAGACGTCATTTTTGGAAAACAGGTGGCGTAAAAAATATATTTTTAGGTGAAAATAATTTTTTTCCTAAGCTATATACCAAAACGTTTTTCAGGCAAAAATAAGAAGAAGAAGAAAAAAAAATGTTATTTTTCACCACCTGTCAAAATTATGATTGCTAGAGGGAAATTATCCCTAGTTACCAATAATATTTTTTTATTTTCAAAAATGAAATCAATCCCTTTTTGATGACGTCCATATTTTTCTGATGAGGTCATCACAAAAAGAGTTCTATAAGACTTTTTCTAATTCTGTTTTTAGTTTTAAATAGGTAATATCTTGTTGTTTCACACATAGTTTCCGATCTATCAGTGAAAACCAAAACTTCATCCAAAAATTCGGGAAAATCTGACTCTTTAAAAATGAAAAAAAAAGAGGAAAAACGGATTGGTCTTATGACCAAACTTGGTAGAAACATTTATTCCATGATTTGAAATAACTTGCCCAAGTTTTATGCTATAAGCAGTACTCAACACAAGTGATGTCAGAACAACGAATTGATGATTTGTAAACGATTTCCCACTTTGAAATATGTGGTTTCAGGTTAAGAAATACCGGCCAGAAGATTATATGAAGATGAAATATTCAGCATATGTGTGTTATAGATTTTTAATAAATTTTGGAAAGTTTCAGCGCAGGAACTATAGCGATTAAAAAGTTAGACAGCACAATATGGTAGGAAGTGGAATCAACCCAGTACTAATATGGTTCAGCTTTTTTGGTCTGTGTCTTTTGTATGACCTTATTTGGCTTAGGGCATGGGGCAAAAATGCCACCCTCCTGGACGTTTTCTAATAACTCCGAAACGATACAGTGTATCGAGCTGCAACTTTCCGAATTTTATTATTTATCTATTATACACATATAGCCAAAATTTCAGATGGTCATATGGTTATGGAAATCTGCTTGAATTTTTTTAAATGATATATAATTTACCTGCTTTAGATTTTTTGTCTAAAAAACAAATTTTTGGTTTTACAAACATTTAAAAAAAATATAAAACTATTAATATGTAGCATTATATATTATAAGATAGAATTTGAAAAAATAATTTGATTTACGTTGGCAATATCTCAAAAGATAAACAAGAATATCTTGGCAATTTGTCGCAACTTAATCCTACCTTACCCGAAGCTTAGAAGGCCAGGTGTTTCGCCGCTGATATGCCATAAAGTACTTTTTAAAATCACTCGAAAATATTATGACCGGGAATCATTCTTCCAATATTTTCAGGAAAATATTTTCTCGTACTTTACTGAGGCCAGCAATATTATGCAAAAATTGCTTAAAAATAGGGGGAAATACGCTAGAATGATGCAAAGATGCTGATCTCTGCAAAAATGACACGCACAATCATCAATAGGTATTTCTTTTTAATTTTGCTTCTGCAAAAGTAACTATTGTCGAGAAATAATGAAAGGATATAGCGATAAGGATAAGAGCATATATTAAAAATATTGAAAAATAATTATTTCGCCATAATTTCTGACATCAGCAAAATTATGTTGATATTAGTCTATTTTGTTACATTTTAAGTTTCTTGTTCACTACAATACCCAAACAGATTTTACGAATGAGGGGAGGCTGCAGAGGACATCCCTTCCGGATATGAAATTTTATGCTTATCTCTTGCTTCTTTTATTTGGAAAGTTAAAAGTGTAGTAATGGTTATATACTTTAGCAATCCAGGCTGTCTGTTACTTTTAGTGTTGTATCATGGCACTGGACTTATTATGGCTTTCTAACACTGATTATATAAGTTACACTTCATGTCCATGGATATACGCATATCATGTTATAGACATCTTTGGATAGCGTTCTGCATTGTCTAAAATTAATTTGCTCATCTTCGGCATTACGATGGTTTCCAGAAAAAGGTAGACCAAAAAAAAATAGGCGAATATTTTTTTATTTCCTTAAAATGACATATGACACACTGTTGAATTCAGAATTTTATGCTTAATCTGTTTCTGATATTTATTTTGCATAACAACCTACGTGACAAGCTTGTGTATTAAAACATTATACTCATACAAAAATGAATTTTCAAATCCAAGATAAGCTATGACGTCATAAGTATGAAACAATATGGCGATTGCTGATTATTTTTGTCTAAAATGTGATTTAAATTTCAAAGAATCTTTGGTTTAAATTTGAAAGAAAAATATGCCGCCTTTCAGATTTTATGGAAGGGGTGAGACCATCTCCTTCCTAGGCTCTCTGGGCCTTTCAAAACCTCAAAGCCTAGGGCTAATTTACTGATTGACTTTATTCCTCTCCTATAGTTTCAATTATGTTTTATTATTTGTAAATAGCTGATACTTTTTAATTACATCAAAGTCGGTAGAGCTTATAAGACGAGATTAACCAGACTCTTAAGATTTAAATCACATTTTAATGCCAAATCATTTGAAATCATCTTATATTTTCTTTTAAAAATACCGACGTAAACAAAAATAATAATCATAGCTGAAAATCAAATTCATTCACCTACTGTTTGATTTACTGAATCATACTATTTAAAAATAAATACATCATGGAAGTTGAAAAGTCTCTTTTTAAACTTCCTTGAATACATTAACTATTTTGTTATTAATAATGAAAAATGCTCTAAAATGACTGTGACATTTATTTCCAAACCACTAACACTAATGGCATGAAACTTGGTACATTTACAGAAAACTGCAATATAAACAGTTTGACATAATTTTCTGCGAGTTAATGATGTCACTGGCACCTGTTACAAGGTAGACAAATTTCTATAGTTACTAAATAAACATGATAACAATGCACGCTATTGGTTAGCGACCAGTCGATTAGTTAATTTGTTGCAACTTTATACGTTATTTTAACGTGTATTTTTACTTTTTAGCGAGTTGACTGTTCTAGATTAGTGCTGATTTCCTAGAAGTTAATAAGCAGCGGTGGTGATAAAAGATTAAAGAAGTTGGAAAAGTTTCCAAAATATAATAAGCGTTCCCCGGCTCATTAGATATTGCAGAGTAGTCTTTTGCGCTATGATGAGCATCTAATGTGTGGGGATAAAGACATTTTGCCTATGATGGGTCCGGTTCAAAGTCCTCAGTTAAGACGCTAGACAATGTTTTCAACGTCTATCTTGAGGACTTTGTCCACTGCCTGCATGGAATACTTAAAGAATTTATGCTCAAACCGTCGGAATTATAAGATTTGTGAATATACGCGGGCGTATATTAAAAAGCGTATGATAATTAATTTGCATTCACCGCTATAATCACCATAATCACAAGTCTTTGTATGGGTACGAAGTAAACTTTGTGAACGGAGATTTAAATTATTTTATTGGGGCATTTGACTCTCTTCGGGGTCCCAAAAGGCCTAGCTTGAATAGGGCTAAAGAATGTCCTAAATGTTGATTTCCACTAAAGAAGATATTTTCCTGTCAGAAATTGACGTGACATACTTTGTAACGTCAATTACTACCAATGGAATTTCTTCTTTTATAGCTTCTGATTCGACCGTTTAGCTTAGTAAACAACTACCATTAAAAAACAAATTTGGATTTAAATATTAATCTTACTGATGTTATATATTAAATTTCCTTAAATTAGAGCCAAGGAAAGTCTAATTGATGACGTGCCTTATTACGTGCTTCATATAATGATCATATAATATGTATAATTCATATAAGTTAATAAATCCACAAGAAATTCATTTATTTCGTCTTTTTTTTTTAATTTGGGCAACAGTAGAGAAAAGGAGAAAAGGAAAATAAAACTAGATTGTATGTATGCCGTGGCATTATTTATTTTCCATGTCATAATATGTGCCTGATGTTGCATACATTTGACAACAACTCTGATGTAATTAACGAGTTTAGATTCGAATACAACCTCCAATATGTGGAGATGTTATTATAGCTTCATATGATGGATTTGGTGGGCATGAATTACGATTTATGCAACATCTAAAATAAAATGCAAACTTTAGAACAATTAATGTACCAGAAATCATCAGAATGTTTCCTATCACAAGTGTACTTAGGGTATAATATAATGGTTTATACCAGGTGATATTGTAAACTGCTTTATAACCTGTTTAACCCTCAGTACTTAGCCCTAACTTTGTAACACTAAGGAGGTAGGTAATGTCATGTTGTGTCACATAGTATCCGGGTTTTCAATGAAAATATTGCAAAATAGTAACATTTTCATGCAAAAAGCTAGGAAAAATCCCACTTTTTTTAAAATGGAAAAATCGAAGGAAACTTGGTATAAACTTTTATTTCATAATTTCAAGTAACTTGGCCAAGCTTTATGCTACAAGCATTTCCCAAAGTTATATCAAAACATGATTGGCAAACGATTTCCCACTGTAAATATGTGGTTTCTGTTTATGACAAAGAAATGCTGATTAGAAAGTGATATGAAGCTCAAATAAGTGTATAGTAGATTTTTGTTCGAAGGTTTTAGCATGATACCTATAGTGGTTAAAAGGTTATACACCATTATATGGTATGGGACGCAGAACATTGCCCCCCTCCCCACATACACATAACACAGTACCACTAGGGTTAAGATTTATATGATTCAGATTCTTATATTCTTATATGCAAGCCTATCAATGTGTTTCTTAAATAACCACTAAGTTTTCGAGTGGCTGATTTGTTGTATCTTGGAGCTTATATGTAATATTTATGATATGGACTTCTGCACATCTGAATGCTCCAACATTTTGTCCCACGCCTTTTTTTGCTTTATTATTTGTTGTCAATACGACAGGGCCGATATTGTTTCAATGATCAGAAGATTTTACAATATTAACTAGTAAACACGATTATACACATTAAGTATAAGATACTTTACCTAGTGCAACCCCTTTTACAGAATGTTGTTATGACTTGTAAACATATTTCTTTCTTGTGACTTAATGGACACGACGGTAAATCTACAACAAAAACGCTACAACTTTCAATATATTGGATGACAAAGTCTCTCATAAAGATGCATACAATAGTACAAACCTATCTTATATATCTTACCTTATATATGAAAGTATGTTCACTAGAATTATCTTTCCGTATATTACGTAGACGCAGCATCGTATGATGTATATGCTTTGTACGTTTTGTTGTTGTTGATATAAAAACTCAAATAAATGGTAACCATAGCTACTCACCCGATTGTGCATGACATACCATCAACAACAGTAATATTAAAGAACTGAACAATATTGCTTTAGCCATTCCGAAACGAATGATTACTTCTGTTTGCAAGTCTCTTTATCTCATATATTCACAGATGGCGTATTGGTATGCTGGATTATCGGAATGAGTTGTCTAAGAGAGGTTTTAATATTTATATCTCATTAAATGTTTTATTAACATCCAGCGAACGGGATATCGAATCAGATTATGTTTGTTGTTTTCCGTAACCAATGAGACAATTCCTTTTTATTTATCCTTAATTAAAATCTACTGACATCCGAATGGTTTGTTAGTTTTCACGTAGAAATAGTAATGATTTGCCTTATTCAATTATCACCATTCCATGGTTTGTGTAGCAAGTAATTGGTTAGGGACTAGTCGATCAGTTAATTAATTATAACTTCACGTCATTTTTATTGTGAATTTTAACTTTTTAGCAATTTGACTGCTTTATGTTATTGTTGAATTCCTAAAAGATATTTAGCAAGAGGTTGGAAAAAGTTTCAAAAATTAAAAATATATCTTATAACTTTTGATTAGAACGCGCTATGCCCCCTAAATAGCCTAGTGTTAATAGGGATAATATTTATACCTCATAAAATTGCTGAGTTTAATTACCAGACCGGAATATCGAATCAGAGTTAGGCTTATTGTTTTTTTAGTAATCCATCATAAATCCTTAGATTACATTCAAAAATTACATTGTTTACTATGTTTAGTTCGAATTCAAATGCGTGCATCATACATCTATCTTGTATCTCATGACATTTTTAAAGACATTTGATTGGTTAATAAGTAGTAATAATAGTAATTTGCCTGATTCAATTATTATCGAAGTAGACAAAAACTGGTTTAATAGTGCGGACTTTGAGGATGTATTTGCACACTAGGTATCTTACACTTCCTACTAGGCTCCCAACTTCATTGAAGTCGTAAAGAGTTCCTGCAAGATAACTCCAAGCGTTATTTTCCATAACTATCTAACGGAATGGGGTATGTAAATGGGATGGGAGTAATATATTTTGATTTATAGGCTTCTGAAGCAATACAACAATTCAATGAAAAAACAAAATTTGAAAACATTTCGTTATCTATAACCAACATTTTTATTATCATTTTTTAACACAACATATGTATCCTTGTGGTTACTGATAATTCAATTTTTTGTTATAATAAAATTTATTGTGTAATATTTAACGCCTATCTACGTAATACCGACAGCTTATGTATGACATGGCAACCAAAAGTTTCAATCCGCTAATCATGCATGATTATATACCCAGTTGGCCAAAACTTGTTTAAAGTCTGCAGCGAAGACGCTAGAACAACGTTTTCAACGTTGTTCTAGCGTCTTTACTGCGGACTGTGAACAAGTTTTTACTCACTGGGTATGATGAATTGTAGTATTTTTCTCTTAATATTTCCCGTAATCCTTTGTAATTTTATCAAGTAAGCGTTATAATTACACACAAAAAAGGTTTAATTACGGAAAATACGTCTATAAAGCAAATACACAGCTGAAAATCAAATATTTATTCACTTTCTGTTAGATCTGCTGATTGGTAATATTTGAAATGAATACATCAACTATTTTGTTGGTTGTTTTGACAACTATTTTGGTGCTTAAAGTTACTAATGGTCAAGGTAAGTTATATGAACATATATTTACTACCTAGTAAAAACAATGACGTCTCTAAGACGTCTCGAAGACGTCTTTTCAATTACCCAAAATGCGTCTTTTTTTCGGCTCAAAATTGGCTTTATCTGTAACGCTTTTAGACGAGTTTTCAGGAAGTCTTAAAGCCGTCTTCGAGATTTCTCTGAAGACCTTCCAAAACGTTAGGTCAAGTTAAGTTTTCCAGAAAGATTTCCAAGAAGTTTTGGCCCTTAAAAATTTTCAATTTTTTTTTCACACAATTTCTAGTCATATGTGCTTTTAGAAGTTATGTAACAAGTATGACAGGGACCACTTTGTGTCCCTGGCCTGAATAGGGTTAACAAGCTCACTGCCTACTACGAGTGTACCATTTTTTTTCTTCACGGGATCATAAGTACACTATCCCATAGAAGCTTGTACATATATATACAAGGGTACTGGATTGCAGAGGGTTAAAAAAAAAAGAAAAGATAAAGGAGATTTGAAATATAGAAATATACGTAGTTAGTAGTTAGTATAAAAGTGTAAAATCTAATTTGATTTATCAAATAACCCCAGTTACACTTTCCTTGAGATTTATTCGCGTTTAATTATCGCCAGATTATATGAAGAGGGAAAAGAATCATGGGAAAAGGAGTTCCACAGCTTTGCAGTACGAGGAAAGAAGCTAGTTTCGTGACTTCTTTGATGACATTAAGAACGAGTTTTAGGAATGCCGAGAAAAAAAAGGGTGATTTGAACAGCGAGTTCCTCGAATGAAAGATCGAAGAGAAGGAACAAAGGGAGTGTAGTTCGTGAGTGCATTTACCATGGAAATAGCGATAGATGAGAAAGAGACCGAAAGTTTAAGTATGATTCATCACTTATTATCTTTTGAAGATGACGTTGGACACAATCAAGAGATAATAGGGCTCCACTCCAAATGTGACAAGAATATTCTATGGTTGGACGAACTTGGCTTGTGTAGATATAGAGAATTGAACTTAGGGATAGATATTTGCGTGAACGATAAAATGAACCAATCGGCTTTGAGGAATTTTTGGCAATTGAAGCGATAAAGTCATCCCACTTTTAGTCGTCAGTCTCTATAAGCCGAGTAAACCGCCGAAGGAATTTGACTCTTTTACGTTGGCTCCATTCATTGCGATTGCGGAAAAAGCGGGAAATTGATGGCGATGATGATGAAAGGAATGAAGTTGATTTTCGCTGCGTCAAATGAAACAAGTCGCCTCTTACCCGCGTTCAACAACCGCTAGATGGTTATTACGGAATCAATATCTTCAGTTGAGGATACAGATGAATAAATAGTACATATTTTAATTAGGAAAGCAAGGGAATCATCAGGAAGTAACGTTATGCAAATAGGAAACAAAGTTGGCCCAAGCACACTCTATCTTGGACAAAAATACTGTGTAGAGAAAATCTAACATTTTGATTAACAAGACGAATGGTATGAAAATACGAATTTATTCCAAAAGCCTGGGTACTAGACTGATGGGACATAACTACGTAGACCTACCTGCCCTCATGTAGGCAATTTAGTTAGCGCCAGACAACAATATCTGGTATTTCTAGCTGGTGGAAAGTTTTTACTTGCCGGAAATTTTTTTAAAAGATCTTTACTCCGTTCCAAATGTTCAATATTGCAATTGAGTGGAGGTAATTTGGTTTCAATTGGACCACGTTATTTCGGACGTTATGACTATCTTTTAAAAAAAGCCTTAAAAAACCTTAAAAAATGACAAGCTTAGCAATATAACAATCTCAAAAATTATGAGATTTCTGTTCTGTATAATCGAGATCAGAACTTCTTCGACTATCAATCGACTGTTAAAATTTAACCTTCTTTACGTTGTGCTCCTTACCATACTTTGTTTCAGAACTTCTAAATATGACTAGAAATGGTAGGAGTTTTCCTATCGTTTAACTATGTAATTTTGTAATGTAAAAATAAAAACGAATTTTCCCTAGTACTCCACCGTTAAATAATGGTGTAAATGGTTTTTAAATATATAGCTTGATACAAAACTCTATATTTATATTTAGGGTGTTCAAATCCAACCATTACTTGTGCAAACATAAGATGTCTTGAAGGAACAACATGTATAATGAGAAGATGCCAACCTTTTTGTAAAAAAGTAAAAAGTAAGTTACATTGATTGCTTATGGTTATGTAGTTAGGAAGTTGATTAAAATAAAACGAAATATAATTGAAAAAAAAAATGAAATTTTGACTTCTACTTTGGACGAAATATGACCAATAATAAAGAACTATATTTTAGTAAAATACATTCAACCCTGTTTTACATGGAGATTCCCTCCCGTGTTCTTCAAGAATGTTTGCTACACTATTGCAGGTCTATTCGGTGGGTACACACCGGATCAACGTCGAAACAACGTCAAATCAACGCATTGAACATGCAGCGTTAATACTAATTACATCTTTATCTCCAATCGAGTTATCGTGCATCCTGTGACTTCAACAAAACCTTTTTTTTATTTTTAGTATGTAAAGAAACATGCGCAAGTGTTCTATGTATAGCGACAACAACTTGTGTGATGCGAGGATGTAATCCTGTATGCGTAGCTATAGGTAAGTGATATATTAACATGTAACAGTTTGAAAACTATCATGAATTACTGCATATGAATTTAAACATCTTTCAGATGTGATGTAATGGGTATTAACCCTAGTTTTATCGGGGTATTGATATGTCCATAGTTTAACCAGGGAAGGAGCATAATTCCCCCACCTTATCTTGTGAAACGAGCAAGCTGAGTAACTGAAATTTTGCATGGACATAGGTCTCCTAATTGGCTTTGCTAAAATATAAATATGTTTAGTAAAATTATGCAGAATGTGAGCTCCATTGTCTTTTCAAAATATTCATTGTCTTTTTGTGATAATTGCGTAATTAGCGGGAATTTAAAGGAAATCGATTTATAATGAAAAAAAAGTTGTTATTTGAACTCTAAGAGTGCAGGCAATGATTTCTGTGTAACTTATAGCAAATTAGCAAAAAAAAGTTGTCAAAAACAAGGTACATGTGCCTGAAAATTTGCTCATAACTCACATGCCGCATAACTTATTAGAATTTACTTTTCGCCAAAATTTCCGTAATAAAATTATAACATTTATGCATAGCATAAACGGTTCTGGAGATATAAAAAAAAAATCCGGCAGGGACATTCCCCCTCCCCCACCTTTAAGTAAACTAGGGTTAAATGAACAAGAGGATCTTGATTTCAATATTTTTTTAATGATATTTACTCTCGATGTTTGATATAGATATATACCATAATATTTATAGCCCATTAAAACCCTGCCTCTAATATGGTTTATCTCTAATTGAAATAAATAATGCTTTTAAATCTCACTCAGAGAATAACTATAGCTGGTGAAGAACGCAAAGTAATTTTTAAATTATTTCTATTATAGGAAATTAAATATCAGTCACAAAGATCCTGTTGTATTTTAATCGTTTTAATAGACCTACTCACAAATACGCGAAAACGAGGTGCTGGCTGAAGTAAAACTTAGCCGGCAAAAACCTGTTCAAAGTCAGCAAAATAAAGTTAGAACAACGTTCACAGAACGGTTGTTCTAACGTTATTTTTCTGATTTTAAACAGGTTTTTGCCGGCTGGGAACTTGATGAAAAAGGATGTTATTTCATTGGATCAAGCTCAACTATGAGTTTATTAGTTTATTGAAATATATACCCAGTTAAAAAATACAATGATTTTTGGAGATATATGATGTATCGAAAATGGAGATAAACGTAACAGGAAAAGCGTAAATATTCGAAAAGAGCCATTCCCTTGTCCTCTTACGGAAGGGAGCGATAATCTTTTGATAAAGGAACGATATTTTGTGAAAAAGAAAAATATCTTTTTTATGATTTGAAGTACAGAACTCCTCTAATTACATTTTAAATTGGAAAAAAGATACCTGTTGAAAGTATGCAGTAAAAGCGCTAAAACAACGTTATCAAATATTCTAGCGTTTTAATGCTGACTTTGAATAGGTTTTTACCTATTGGGTGGTACCTATGCTCTCTGATAATATCGTCAACAAATTGTTTAGCAAAAGTAAGTGAAAATATTATAGCAAAATAGGTTCACTTAGTTTCACTTAACAAATGTTAGTAGTAGCTATACATTGACGATAAGCTTTCAAAAATTGAGGATTACACAAAAAAAGCAAAAAGTTATTTTTCTAATTTTTGGCGTTTTTCTCAAAACTTAGATTTTTCACGCCACGCCGAGCACTAATCCATAGTTATCACCTAGAGCAATAGTCTTTGATACTGCTGAGATAATGCATACAATACAGTAGACGTTTTTTTAACTCTATTCAGCCAGGAGTAGCTAAAATATCCCCCATTTTGAATTTTCTTTTTTCCGGTAACTAGAGATAATTTTCCCCTAGCAACCATGTTTTTGATAGCTGGTAAAAAAAAATTCAAATTTAATTTTCTTTTTTTTTGCCTGAAAAACGTTTTGGTATATAGTTTAGGAACAAAACAATTTTTGCCTAAATCTAATGGAGTAAAATAATATTGACTCTTAGCTCTCCATGACATGGAACGCTCTAAATAATCTGTGATGGTTGTGTAAATACATAGAAAAGGATCTTCTGTAAACACTTCGTATAAAAAAGAAGAATATCTTTTTCTCCAACTTTTAGTTAGTTTGTGAAAAACAGATATAGGCGGAATCTGACTTTGTAATATATCTTATATCTGGATGCAATTGCAATTACATGCAATTGCTAGTGCTAAAAAGGCAGCTAACTACAAGGTTATATCCTTGTTTGAAAGTTCCTTGTGTGGATAATGTTCACGCGAGTCCAATATAACTTTATCAACATCCCAAATAATTAGGTATCTGGGTTTTGGTGGTCGCAAATTACAGACCTCTGTGAGCAGTGCTTTGGTTCCAAGATATTTCCTAACAAGCCCGTCTATAGCGGCAAATGACAAATGATCATTGCTAGTTGAGTAAGCATTGTCTGATGTAAACATTTTAGCCAAATAATCAACAACCTGTTTCAAATAAGCCATTCATTCAAAAGTCATGCATAAAAGTATGACATATCGTGCTCCCTTCCCCCCAGTAGAAATATTTCATGATTTCTAGATCTTTTTTACTTACTCCCTGGTCAGAAATAATCTATCCCGGTAAAATATTAAAATTTTCCAAAATGCTATGTTTTCCGGAAAGGTCATTTAATTTTAGAAAATGTCTAAATATTTCAGCCAAAAATGTTAAATCTGTTCAGGACCAGCCTTTTGGGAACTCCCAAAACTTTTGATGAAACCATGTTGCAATGTATAATTTAGCATAATTATTTTCCCGATGACATCATTGCTCATGCTGAAATCATCATTGGAAATCAGGTGGCGCATAAAAAACATTTTTAGGTAAATAGGGTTAACAGGACAAAACGTTATGGATTGACAAAAACGTGGTGGGCACTTATGCTTCCCCCTTTTCATGCCTAATAGGGTAAAAAACTACCTTCAACAAAGGCTGGTTTTCCCTCCTCTAAATCTTCAAATCCATGAACATCAAGGGTAAGATAAGATAAGATATTTTTATTTATCAATAGTAGATACACGTTAACTAGTTAAATGTAAAATCATTCAGTATGACTAAATACATTATATCATTGATGGTTCTTTATGGCTCTCATCATCGATTTTGATAACACAAGTGCGTTAAATCACCTTTGCTACCCTTTACGAATGGATACGGTTTGTTTTTATCTTTTTTGGCATGAAACACAGACCGGATTTAAAAACACAGACTGTGATTAGAAATGAAAGTCTATAGTTTTGAGTTTTCACTATTTGGCGCGTATTTTTTATTTATTTTACATGTATACCAATTAAGTTTATTCTCTTGCTTTTCATCACACTTAAATAAAACACCGATATGTGCAGTAGAAATCGTAACCCTTTTAAGCCGGGCTTTTTTGGTCCCTGAATTGCAAAAAGGCAAAAGGGCCGGATTTCTTCGAAAAACCGGTAACCGTCAAAAATCAGCTATTTTAGCCCTTCTCTCTTTCCGGGACTTACGGAGCCCACAAAAAGCTGAATAAGGTTCACCCTATTCAGGCCGGGCTTTTTGACGCTTTTGAATAGCAGGGGGGGGGACTCAATAACTTTTGATGGAGCCGTGTTGTAGTGTAACTTTCCAGAAAGTTAGGCGAACCCTTCATTAACATTTTAGCGAAATAATTATTTTGATGACGTCATTACCAACGATGACGTCATAACTGGAAAACAGGTGGTGCAGTTTAACAGGGGGGAGGAGCACTTTGTGCTCCCCCCGGCCTGAATAGGATTGAGGGAAAATTAAAGTCGCAAAATTTTAAATGTGATAAAAAAAGGTATGACAATGGAAGCATGCACATGGCTTAATGTTAATACCATAGCACTAAGCGCAAAAAATGGCAAGTAGATACCCACGAGATGAAGGGAATGGAGGGAAATAATTTCCAAGTAAAATACTTAGATATATATATTTGTAACTATCCAATAAGCTGATACAATCAAAGCACCACATAAAAATTTGTCTTTGTAATATAATGCAACTTGCCATATCTATGCACCGTGGACTGCATCTTTTACGGATATGACACGTAACTGCTGTATAGATGATCTTCCACAGTTGACTGAATTTATTTAGAAACATAGTTGCAAGAAGCTCTATATTTAATTATATTTTTTTCTCAAAAACTCAATCGTATCGCACACAAACACCCACAGAAATATGCAAATTAATTCATACCACCTGCGAACATAAGAAAAATACTTTCTATACTTTTAGTATAAAATTATTTATTGACAACATAGTGACTTCTACGGATACTTTGATAAGAATAAATTCCTACTAATAGACCCAAATTCAGACTTAGATCCCGATCCAAATGCCGACCCAAACTCACACCCAGATCCAGTCCCGTCACCATAATCCCTCACCAAAAATATTTTAGAAAATTCGTGCAAACATTTGGAATTTCAACTCGCATAAAAACCTTAAATTTTGATTAGCATGACGAACTGCACCAAAATTTGATTTTTTCCTAGAGTCTGGGTACTAAGCTGCTAGAATTAACATATTTTTTTGAGTTGGTAAAAAAAATCTACTCGAAATGTAAGGGATTTCTCGTGGTCTTTTTCTACAGTTACGTTTTACTTGAGACGCTTATTATTCGTCAAACTTCGTCAAAATTCTATTAATTTATAAAAAGGGTCACATACCTACAACCGATCGCATAAATTATAAGACATTTTACGAATTTCGACAAGCAATACAAGCCACCAGCAAAACGTAAATACGGAAAATGACCTCTAGACGTCCCTTGAGGATTATCTCAAGGGTTTATCCAAGTAGACTTAAGACTTAGAGCTTAGGATCTTGGGTCTTTTTGCAAACTCGACAAATTCTGCTGTTCATAGCAGCCTAGTACCCAGGCTCTTGGAACATATTCAACTTTTTGTGTCTTTAGGTTTGCTACCGAAAATTTAAGGCTTTTTATCCAATTAAAAATTCTGAATTTTTGCTCAACTTTTGTCTTGTCTCAAATATTTATGTGATTGCTTGTAGATCTCTTTAGTGACTAATTGTTTTTGAACAAACTTGGATTCAGAATTGAAGGTTGGATCAGGCTCTATTTTAAAATTCTATTTCTCAGTTACGAAAGCAGTTTTGGGCACAACATGTTGGATCACCGTTGAAACATTGACAAAACATCATCGAATATTTAAAATAACAAACTATTGTTTAAACAATTATAGTATGATAGACTAACTAAATACGGTCGCATATAACTCCGTATTCGGACTATGTGGTGACATAAATGGCGATACACAGTCCGAGTACCGAGTTATACGGGACCGTATTCATAAGATTTTCCTGCTGTAGATATACATAAAAAGATGTCATTCGAACGCCTAGACGGAATGTTCTTGCAGAATAACTTACTCATAGGAATCGTGGGAATAGTTGTAGGTGATGTTGTTTAAATAACACAAGTTACAAGATTTCTTACACGTCCTTTGAAACCAATTAAAGTATGTACACAAATAAACCAAATGAACCATTTCAGCACATGTTGCAGTTGCATCCTTACAAGCTACAATGTAAGAAACAATAATAAGGTTAATTTTCACGCCATTAAGCAGAATGTTTTTAGGTATAAAAGCACGAAGAAAAAAACTTTTGTGAAAAATAAAATCCAGGTAAAATTTTATAATGATGGCGTCATCAAAAATGTTTTAGATCAAAACGTTCAATACAGTTGGTACTAATAACATACCAAGTTTCATGGTGTGAAATATAAAGGTAATCCCGAGATGTCTAGAGGGACGAGGCAGAGTCAGCCCCTTAGTTGTGAACAGCCTAAAAAACCCTAGCAGGAATTGGGTTATAAAGACATTCCATTGACATTCGATTGACTCAAGTCGCCTACTCTGTAATATCACATAAGTTGAAGGGACGCTTATAAATCTTTAGAAAATAAACATTGACATAAAACAGTCGACTCCCTGCTAAATTAGAATAAAATAACTAATATAATACCTAGTCCTTAACTGCTACACAAATCATTGTGTTAGCGATAGCAAAGTAATATTGCTATCATGTTTATTTAGTAATTACCTACATTTGACCTCTTCCCGTAACAAATTTCAAAGACTTTTTTTTTGCCCTCCCTCGACCTATTCCTTCTTCCTCCCACATATTTGATATTCCAGAGTAGTGGAAATCACCCTTAGGTTCGATTCATTACATAATGAGTTTGGTAAAAAGTAGATATGCTTTGCAAAATTTGACACTTTATAATGTTCCAAAAATATTATAAGATGATGAAGAGCTGAAAGAAAATTCTTAACCTTCTTCATACTGGGCCTTATTGCGACTCCTCAATACTTTTGATGGAACCATGCTGTATTGTTAAAACCTTCCAGATTGATAGATCAATACGTAATAAAAATTTTGGCACAATTATTGTGTTGATAACGTCATTAATTATGATGAGGTCATCAAGTCAAAACAGGTGGTGTTTTAGGTGAAATTAGTTTTGGTCACCAAAATTTGTCAGAACATTTCTCAAGCACCATTAACTTAAGGATTGCGGAGCGTGGGTGTACCACTGTGTTCGCAAGCGAAATTTTAAGACAGACAAGTCGGCAGAGGAACACAAGAAACAGGTAGGACCGGACTGAGGAATAGGCATAGGGAAGGCAATAGAACCAGATAAAGACCATAAGCAAAGAGAAGATCCCGGCAGAAGAAAGGAACAGGCAAATAGACAAAGGAAAGGTATCAGAACCCAAAGTATCAGAAAAGGATGACAAGCAAGGAGAGATCCCCGGCAGAGGCAAATGGGAAAAGAAAAGGCAACGGCAACAGTATTACTATGATAATAATAAATAATAATAAGTATGAAACGAACACGATCATCCAAACAAACTGGTAAATGCGAGATAATCGTGTTAAAATACGAAAATTAGTCAGACAAAGGTGTTCTCAAAATGGTAGACACGTTTTTACACTGAACTAATAGGAATT
>JAULBZ010001133.1:0-24033 GCA_032360805.1 Neoturris breviconis | reverse complement strand
TTTATCTTTTATTTAAGATGGTAGCGGAGTTGCGCTTCGTTCGAGTTTTTATCGTTGTTTGTGTTGGTTCTTACTCTAATTTAGTCGTGCGCCTATTTCGTTCTTTATGTTGTGTCGTTATTGTTGCTGGTATTTTATGTGTTCTTTCAATTTTCCTTCGTGACAGTACTCTCCTCAGAAGATTTATTTTTGAGACGCTCCCTAAGTTGATAAATATCAACCTCGTTCCCAGGGTTTCTTGCCTTTTCGAGCACGGAAGGAGCTCTTCCGTGTCCAAAAGGCAAGAAGCCCTGGGAACGAAGTTGATAAACATTCTTAAAATAATCTTTTAGAAATAAGATAAAGGTGGTATTTTAAAAAAAAGTGATCTCCAATTTTCAAATCTCATCTCGATGGAGGACAGTGACATTTGTTAAAATGCAAACTATGGATCCAGAAAAAATAAAAAACGTTCTTAATCTAGCCTGGCTAAGTGTATCGTAAATTGTTTGAACTCCTGGCTGTTTTGAATAATTTTAGCTTGGATTCGCACATTAAAATAGAGCCTCGGACGATACAGCTCTACGGCGTAGGCTAAACAAATTACTATATTTCAAAATAAATATGTCAAACATTCCTGTGCCTTCTTCTTCGTTTTTCTATGCATTTTCTAGCTATATAAAAGTGATTTCTTTGGAAAATTGATGTTTATGCTATAGGAGGTGCTATTCAAAATATGAAAAACTCAGACAATCGTTGATATAAATTATCGATAAAAATCCCAAGATTTTCCCCTCCCCCCCACCTTCAATGTTGATTTTCTGTATGTACGCAGCAAACATGAAGACGAACGACATTGAATTAAGGAATCAACGTACCGAAAATTAAATCTCTCGAAAATTAATTCCCTTAAGGTACTTAAAGTTGGATATTTATCGTTAAACCACTCAAACTTGTTTTTTAACAGTACTTTTATTGTGCAAGTATGGGCGAGTTATGTATCAGTGATAGCGTAGGTGTTATAATTTTGAAAAAATAAGAAATCTAAAAAAATACAAATTATGACGTCATCAGTCAGTTTTTGCTCGAAATGTAGTTTTGGACTTGGTGCTTAATAGGGATTTGACCTTAAATGTGATAAACTGTTATTTTAGTAGCTCCTCGACATGCTTTAATAGAATCTAACCAAAGAATGAAAAAATATAATTCCTACATGTGGTAAAAATACTGTTACAGGTCAAATTTGATGACGTCATAACTTAAAATTGACACATAAATGCTTATTTTAGCAGTGCTCCATTTTGTTGTCCATCTCTCCGAAGTCTTCTTCAAAGGTATTTCTCCATGTTCTGAGTGGTATTCTTCTTTTCTTCTTCTAATAGCTTCTTGTGCGTCCTTCTGTTATAAGATGCTTCAAATTTTGCTTTTCACCAACCTCATTTCCAGGGCTTTCTCCCGCTTTTTGAAGGCCGCTCTTTCCTTTAAAAAGCAGCATGTAGCCCTGGGAACGAAGTTGAATTTTAATTAAATACAACTATTTCTTCAAACACTAATATCTTATAGCCTATCAGATCAAGGAAGTTGGAAAAGATCAGATATATAAACCAATTGTATGAACTTATCCAACCTCGTTCCCAATGCTTCTTCTCTCTTGACGTTTACGTCAAGCGAGAAGAAGCCCTGTGAACGAGGTTGAAGTTTATCACAAATTTTGGAAGATATTTTTGAGTGCGTAGAAAATAGTGGACTGAGTCGGATTCTCTGCCTACCGAGCTACCAGTCTGATGCAATAATAATAGTAATAAAAAATTATTATTTATCAACTGTTCTCATGGGATGATGGATTCGATTTGACGGCTTTTAATCTTGGATAAGTGAAACATTCGCTATGCGTTTGTTTTTCGGTCCCCTAGAGGGTTCACTTATCGAGAGTATACTGTATATGAAACTATCAGAGACATTGTTTACCAATCTTAATTGTTAGATATTAGTGGTGATTCGACCTCCGATACCTTATGACAAGAGTGCAGATTTTTGCAAAGGACAGACAAAGAAAAAAAAAGAAAAGCCTCATTAATATTTGCACGAGAGTATTAATACACCTAAGATACTCCAGCTTACAAACCCTCTTCATTAATCTAGCATGTTCAGTGAACACCTTGCTGACTTTTCTCTCTTATCCGAACTGTTTCTTTAATAATGGAAGGCCGTTCAAGATGAAGGTTCTCGTTTATTTATCAAGTCTAATGAAATCCTTACCACGTTTTACCATTTAACTCTACTAGTGTTGATCATTGATCAAGTAACACTTTCCAGCAACCCGATGTGTTTTTCTAAGTATAATTCAAACTCAAAGATTCCTCCTCCACAATGCTTACTATTATTTCGACCACTAGTAGCCTGAAATCCAGACAACCTGAAGTTGTAGTGCTACTTTTAGTTGTATGAACTGAGGCTATGTTGACCCTGGGTTAAACTAAACAGTTCTAGTAGTTCTATACACATTCTTTTAACCCTATTCAGTATGTATACCATAATTTTTGTACCAATGGCTATTACGGCTTGAAATTTTGGGACTTTTCCTATAATTTGTCTAGAATCATTTTCAAAAAAAAAAAAATTAGTAACTAGAGATAATTTTCCCTTAGCAACCAAATTTTTGGCAGGTGGTAATTTTTTTTCTTCTTCTTATTTTTGCTTGAAAGCCATTCCAACAAAATTTTCACCTAAAAAGCCCATACTGAATAGGGTAAAGTTGATCCTGGGTTAAACAGTGTTAGTAGTTCTATACACATTCTTTTAGATTACAATAAGTATATACATTTTATACAAGTGTTGATTACCACAGCGTGGTCAAACATCATCTATTATATTCACAAACTGTTTCTGATATTGTCTTGATGTGCGTTTGACCAGGCTGTGGTGGCAGCAGTAAATCCTATCCCCAGAGATTCTTTATTCCGGAGTGAAAAAAGCCCCGATGACGAGATTAACAAAAGCTCTATAGGAAGGTTTCGCGCAGTATGAAAATCCTACCGAGTACGGTTTACGTATATCTTTATATAATGACTGTGAATTGCGATATATTTGTAACTGTAATCGGTATACTGTCATACTGTGTTTTTACAAAAATTATATCAGAGGTTAAAATAACTGCTCGTCAACACCGTGGAGGAGAAAAATCTCTCCTCCACAGTGATGACCGGTTTTAACCTCTATTATATTCAAACAATATAAATCGTTCCCTCAAAACCATAAAAGTAAAGACTTGATACGCACAAGGCGGATAATTCTGTGTTAAAGGAAAAATACTTCTTATTTTCTTCGCAAAAAAATAAGTTTGTGATGTAAAAATATGAGTAAAATTGTATAGTTTTGGCAGTGCAATGAACACCCTTAATATACCTCAGTGGGCAAAAACTTGTTCAAAGTCAGCGTTTCTACTGCGTACTAAGAACAAGAAACCACCATGAGTATAACAAAAATACTGCTACTAGGTAAACTTTTAAACGAAAAATAACGTAAAAAAACCTAACTCCTTTATCCTCGGTAGCAAAGGTTAAAATAACTGCTGGTCTTCACCGCAGAGGAGAGCGCATGTAGAATATTTTCAGCAAGAAATATTCAGAAGAATCTCTCCTCCACGGTGATGACCGGCGGTTATTTTCACCCCTGTAATAGGTTAATAGGATCAATCTCAAAAAAAATAAAATTTAGAGAGAAGAGTACTGGGTCAACGATCTTGCAATTGATTTGTTTCTTCGTACCGAACAACCAAGACAAGTTCATTGACATAACACATATCTGTGCAGTTTTAATTTTACTAAGGAGCCATCTCCAAAATTCGCTACAAAAGCAAATATCTTAGCAGCTTTAAAAAAGTAAAATTCAATAATTATGAGACGAAGAAACCAATCAATTGCAAGATCATTGATTCAGCACTCTTTCCCCGGTAACGAATTTTGGAGATGATCCCTAAATTTCCTCAAATTTAGTTTCCTTTTATATCTGGTAAAAATTATCTGTGAGATAGACCTTTCTCAGTGGGCAAAAACCTGTTCAAAGTCGGCAGTAAAATAAACGTTGTTCTACGTCTTTACTGTGAACATGTTTTTGCTTACTGGGCTAGATTTATACCAGTCCATTATAATATAACAAAGCCGAAAACTGCACTCAAAAACGTTCCTCCACAAATGATATCTGACAGTTATTTTGAGGCTTGCAAACCCTAAATTTCGGAAATGACATACAAAATAAAACATTGTTTGCAATAAGACAAATAGACTCTGTGAAGGAGTGTTCTTTAAAATTACTTCTACAGTTGTTCTTAATTCCAGTAGGAAATACTAGGGGTTGAAATCAACTTACTAGGCGTTATATGTCATTTTCAGCGAGCAAAAACGTGTTCAAAGTCCGCAGTAAAGACGCTAGAACAACGTTCAAAACTTTTTTCTAGCGTCTTTACTGAGGACTTTGAGTAAGTTTTGGCCCATTGAGTTGATGTTGCAAATTTAAAATGGAAATAAATAGTTTCTGTGGAGGATTGTTTTTGAGTAGTCTCAAGTCTTGCAGTCTAAACCTGCGGTAAAAAAACCCCCTCCTCCATAGTGATCATTTACTTTTATTTGGAGAAGTATCTTCCTTGTTGATCATCAATTTGCAAAAAAAGAGTAAAATAATCACTGCAGAGGAGGGAATTTTGAGCATAGCTTTAGGCTAGAGTCTATACTAAAAAACAACTCCTCCACGGTGATTCTTTGCTCTTATTTGGAACACTGGATTGTTTATTAAAACTAAAAAGTAAAAAAAATAATTTAAAAATTCTTTCTGTAAAATATCTAATCTAAAATTAAAAACATACAGGCCTCCAAATTCACGTCAGCATTCCCCTGTGGAGACCTTTGAAGATTAATTTGTAGCCTCCAATGTTACTCCTTCACAGAAGAATGCCGCCCTGCTATTCAGATGATATTACCTAATGTTGGTCATTGATAATATACTTCCAAGCTGTTCGTTACTCTTGGCCTTTTCTCTTTTCTGTTCTTTTGTCAACTCAAAGCAATGCCACAAGCGCAACGTTTCATCACCTGCAGCAGACATTATACGAGTCTTATCAGGTGACATAGTCATTTGTAGTACACGACAAGTGTGACCGATTAAGTCAACTTTCTTTGTCATCGATGGATACTGCCATATTGTCAATTGATTGTTAGGATAGCCATGTCCACTCACAATTTCTTTGTATGATTCACTCCAGATTAGAGATGAAACCTAACAACAAAAAATGGACCGGTGGTCGAAATATGAGCTGATAATCACTGTGGAGGAATTGTGGCCTGAAGCTCAAAAATCAATCCTCACAGTGCTTATTTGAGAAAAATTAATCCACGATGATGAGCGTTCAGTCAACAAGCTTGCAATTGATTGCTTTCTTCGGTACAAAGAAACCAATCAATTGCAAGATCGTTGACTCATTACTCTTCCCTCACAGTGTTTATTATGAGAGTTGTATACCTGTGAGTCTGTTTCTATAGTATTCAAACAATTTCCAGAGTTGACATTCCAGAAACGTATACATTTGTCTGCAGAGCCACCACCACTTGCAAGAACATGATGTTGCCATGGACACCAAGCAAGAGCCTAAACAGTAAAAATGTTTAACAGACTCTGCAATAGTTACAAAAAATGCATTAAATGTAGTGGTCTTGTGAGTTTGCAAAAATCATTCTAAGGTTTTTAATTTATATTACCGTATATCCTCAAATAAGCCCCCGTACTTGAATTAGCCTGCATGTAGCACCAGTTTTTCAATTTTGTAGATACATGGATTGCTAATTCCACATACATGTGATATGATTATTGATGAGATGGTACAGTGAAAGGTTGAGTGACTATATGCTTATGTTCGAGCCTAGTGCTACGAAACATCTTCAATACTTTCGAAAATTTAGCTTGAAATGAAGCTGTCAAGATATTGCTCTTGGTCAAGTGCCTATAGGCAAAACTTGCATAACAAATTTATTCTAAAAAGCAACGGCCTAGTAGTATCAAGATGCAAGACAAAAATTAACGGACACAGTAGGAATCATTTATAATAGGTGGTATAAACTCTGGATAACGCCACGTATCCTTGTAATGGCAGGCAGGGATAAACAATAAATCTAAAGAAAAGGCTACAGAGATAGTTATTTCTCCTTTCTGCTAGATGTTTTTTAGCTCGCTTCGTTTTTTATGTTGGCTTGAACCTACTAAGCCTATCCCTAAATCTAACCCTGCCACCTTCCAAAAGAAACTTCTTTTGTTAAACAAGCCCCAGTGTTATTTGAGGATTAACGGTCTAATTTAATTGACCATTGATTTCATAGATACAAGACCAAAAATATTTTTCCTGGTTACCAAGTTAGTCAATATGCATGACCTCTAAGGAGCCATCTCCAAAATTCGTTATCAAAAGCAGATATCTGAGCAGCTTTAAAAAAAGTAAAATTCAATAATTTTGAGAAAAATTAATCTATGATGAAGAGTGTTAAGTCAATGAGCTTGCAATTGATTGGTTTCTTCGGGATGAAGAAACCAATCAATTACAAGATCATTGATTCAGCACTCTTCCCCGGGTAACGAATTTTGGAGATGGTCCCTTATGAAAAACTTAATGTATGGAACATCCTGTGATAACTGTCCGAAATCACTGCAAAGGAGAGATTTCCACAATGATGACTAGAAGAGGGGTTAGATGTAATACCAAGCCTAAAAATAACTGCCTAACTCAAAACCACTTAAAATAAGAGTATTAAAATAAACACAGTGGATGAAGGCTTTTTAAGCATACTGTAGCTTCAGGACACACAGCCTGAAGCTACGTTAAAAACTCATACCTCCGCTGGTTATTTCCTCTTATTCCAAACACTACTTATTAATACAAACCTTCACTGCTGCTTTATGTTGATCGAAAGAATGGATGTGATTGTTTCTAGATGTAGCATTGTCAGTAGTACTTTGATGCACTTGGTTCCAATCCCATATAATGAGTTTATTATTATTAGAACCACTTGCTAAATAACGACCACTAGGTGACCATGATAAACCGCATACTTCTTGCGTGTGTGAAGCAAAAGTACTAATGTGATGATCTGCAATACGTACATCATGGTTATAAATCTCGCCACTTCTACAACCACTATAAAATAAACATTTTCAAATAAAATAATAAATCAAGCCATCCCACGACATGCTGTTTTACTGTGTGAGAATGACAAAATTTCCTTTGGAAGCAAAACTTGTAAAAATTCCAGGAAACTGTTATTCACTTGTAACATAGATTGACAGACAGGGAAACCAACCAATTACAACAGTGGTCGATAGCTTCAGGCAATACGTAGGGTTAAGATAACAGTTAAGATAACAGTTGGACATCATCTGCAGAGGTGTGTTTTCAGCTTTAAATCTGAAAACTGTACTTTTGCAGTGATTATTTGCATTAATAAAGGTTGTAATAAGTAACAAATCAATGTATATTACCTGCTTAAAACATGTGAGTTCCATGAAAGAGATGATACTCTGGCTGCATGACCCGACATCTGTCTCATTCGTTTCTTTTCTGTGGTATCCCATAACTAGATTAGAATGAAAACCATGATAAATAAACAAATCCAAATTGAAAATAACAAAGACGAGAAGAGTGTGTGAGAGAATCAATACTACATCATATCCAGTGGTCAAATTAACTGCTAGTCACCACTGTGGAGGAAAGACATGTAGTCAATTTAGCTGAGAGTATTCTGAAATATCTCTCCTCCACTGCGATAACAGGCAGTTTAACCACGCCTGTTGCTTGTAAAACTATATCAAGTCTACAATAACACTAAGTCACAGTGACAAATTTGTAACATGTAATTAGCAGACCAGATTTAAATATGAATTTTCAGATGCGGAATGGTATAACCTGTGATGTTCTACAACAAAAGAAATCATCTCAATTGAGTTTACCCTATTATGTAAGATCTGCAGGGAAGAGAACAGAGCAAATAATCCCTGTAGAGGAGGGATTTTAAGCATAGCTTAGGTTCGAGAAGATTAGGAAAATACCTGCACACTTCCGTTGACCGTACCAACAGCCAAATGACTTCCTTCCTCAACCCATTGAATTGATGAAATATAATTCTCTGGTTCATCAACTTCACAAAGGTGGTTTATATCACCTGTTGATGGTGTCCATAGATAAACAGAGCGATCTAAAGCTACTGCAAGTAAGTTAGTACTTGAACTCCAATGCATGAGATTTAAATCTGAAATAAAAGAACATCAGGAAATTGTAAAATAAGCCTTTTAATCGTACTTGGGCCGGGGAGGGGGGATTTTGCCCCCCTCCTCTCATATTTGTTTCATAACTTTTTGGCTTATTTGACTAGAAATTGTGGGACTTTTCATATAATTTAAATCTAGGATCACTTTTTTTTCAGGCAACTGGGGATACTTTTCCCCCCAGCAACCATATTTTTGACAGGTATTAGAAAACAATTTAAAAAAAATCAAAAATCAAAAAAATCTTATTTTTGCCTAAAAAAAATTGGTACTGTCTACAGCTTTGGAACAAAATATTTTTATCTTTTTTATTTTCCTGCATCACCTGATTTCCAATCATCAGGATAATAATTATGCTAACAAGTTAATTATGTGTTGACTTAACTTTCAGGAAAGTTTAAACACTACAGCATGGTTTCAGAGGTTTTGGAGGGGGCTACAAAGACCTGTCCTGAATAGGGTTAAGATAACAGTTGGACATCATCTGCAGAGGTGTGTTTTCAGCTTCAAATCTGAAAACTGTACTTAAAACACTCCTCCAAAGGCTAAAAAGCTGAAAACTGTACTCAAAACACTCCACCACATGTGATGTTCGACCATTATACTGTATATATATATAATAAATATAAATTAGACCTAAAACATTGAGAGCCTTTGAGATGATTTTTCCCCTTGTGGTGGTAATTAGGGTCAGCGTTATCATGCAAAATGGACCATGTTTACAATAAAATATGGGTCCGTTGGGCTGGCGTTAACTGGTAAATATATGTACTAAGTCAAATGCTAGAAAAATTACACAAATAACCACATACAATAATCATCCACATAGTTGGGTGCATCAAGAACACGCTCAGGAACAGTGGATATCTTTCGCATTGCTTTCTTCTTACAAGAGTTGCTGTTCACTACAGCTTTTACAGGTGAGAATGGACCTAAAGGCAAAAGTATAAATATAATTTTTAGTTGTCTAGATTAGATAATTAATATATATGTCCAAATCAATCAAATTTGACATTCTTCATCAATGCATTACTATAAAGAGAAGTAAATTGATATTTGTTATCCATGATATACAACCCCCAAAATAAATACTTGAGACAATACAAAATTCATGCAAAAATCTGGAATTTTAATTCAGATGAAAAGCCTAAATTTTGATTAGGAAGACAAACTGTATTGAAATTCAAATTTGTTGCAAGGCTGCTAGAAACAACATAATTTGTTGAGTTTGCAAAAAGATCTAAGATCCTAAGTCTACCCGATAAATCTCTGACATTAAATCCAGAGCACATACAATACATTTAGCAAGGAACTTTACATCGAGAAAGAGGCCAGTTTTGTCTGAATATTGGCGTCAAAAAAAAAAAAAAAAGTCAGTGAGGATAAACTTTAATTTAAAATGGTACCATTTCGTCATCCTCGCTAAAGCATTATTTTTGAGAGTATACTGGCGTTATTGCCTAAATGTGCCATATTCATATTTTACCACATATTTTGCTTTTTTTAACGATTTTTGCTGGCCACAGGGCAATTTGAAATTTCCTTGGGGTTCCAGCTTTCCAGAACTTCATCAAATAAAAGTAAATTTAGTTCAAGTTAAAATTTTGGTAATTTTGTAAAAAAAATTGTGAATGAAGGAAGGTCCTCTTTTCCTGTAAATCAAACCAGCAGTGGCGAATAGAATAAAAACCAAATATCAAACCTTTGACTGGAGAGTTAACTTTTGATTGATACTGTAACACACGAGAATTAGAGTCACCAAGGATTCTTGTCAAATTTTCTCCCATGGCATTTTCATACTTTTTGCAACTTTGATTTGATTTTCCTTCATTTTCATTATCATCTATCACTGTGTACATTATTTTGTGATGACTTGAAGAAAAGTTCATTGATCCCCTAGGAGGAATGAATCTATCGCTCTCTTTTGGAGTCTTAGGTGTCTGTGCTCTCGACGATGGTGTCTTTCTTCTGGATGAAACTGGTGTTTTTCTCCTTGAACTTGAAGCATTTTTCTGGTAAACATTTTGCGCTGATTTGCAAGGAGTTTCACACTCTGGACTAGCAATTGCACATGCTGATGATGGACGTTTACTGGAAGTTCTATTTGAGTGAGATTTGAGTCTTCCTGGGGTGATAGCAGAAGAAAATTTTCTTGTCGATCCGACAGTTCGATTTGAATCGATTCCAAAACCAAGGTATTTTTCGACTTCCTTATCAAAGTTTGAAGACGACATTATGAATAAATATGTGTATCAATGCTGACACATATGAAAGTAAAGTAACATAAGAGGAATGTAGTATAAAAAGTAAATAAAACAGTAGTAGTAAAAGAACTGCAAAAATAAATATAATAACAAAACTTCTCAATCTTCAAAAAGTGTGTAAAATCACAACAAATCACCACGACTTTGTTGTCATTATCAAGAAGCCTCGTTATGATGTGTGGCAGTTTAAAATAATCAAATTTGATTGGTGTTCGGTAATATAACGTTGACTTAATAATGAGCGAAGAAGACATTAATTAATCCATAATGGGGCGATGTAAACATTCGATTTGTGCCACAACGAAAGTTGGAAAGATCGCGCGATGAGTTTACTTCGGTTTCTTTTCGCCTTTGTTTTGTCAATAATATCGACTGCATTTGTTCATGCAGACTCAGAGTTTTATAATTTCGTTGCAAAAGATATCAAAAGTGGAGATGAAATTTCAATGAGCAGATATAAGGGAAAGGTTAGAGCAAAATCAACTTGGGCGGCAGTCCCCCCTCGCTTTGATCAGCCATGTGCCTTCCCTGACTTAAAACACAGACTTAAAACTGTAAAAACTGCAATTATGGTGTGGTGTGTTTGTAGCGTAGCTAGCTAAACTTTCATATTTTATATTTAGCCTGAATAAGTAAGAACCTACGAGTGGAGGTGTATAACATAGCAAGTAATCAAGACTTTTGTGACGAATGGCAGCGTCGTTAGTCCAGGGGAAACAGCTTTTCTTTATGACAATTTAAGATATAGTTTTCATGCAGTCTTCTGTAGAAGATTTGACCGTGGCAATTGTACTCATATGGCGTATAGCTAGAGCTAAGACCAACACTTATAAATCAAATAAAATTATGGGATTGTGTTTGGTTTTGGCTGGGGATACTAAAGAAAAATCAGACGATTATCTAGTAGCTTAATACCCGAGAATACCCTGTGCATTGATGCAAAAGACTACAAAGGGAGAAATATTCTGACTAGCATGGACAGTCATATCCCTATATATGTGAATATATGATATCGCTTCTATTTCTAGGTTGTATTGATTGCAAATGTGGCCAGTGAATGTGGCTTTACAGATAGCGGATATCGGGAACTTGTTGATCTGCAACGCACTTACGATTTTGGAAAGTTCCAAGTTCTTGCATTCCCATGCAATCAATTTGGTGAACAAGAACCAAAGAAAAATAGATACATTCTTGACTTTGCAATTCAAAATTATAATGTGAATTTTCAAATGTTTGCAAAAGTTAAAACCATTGGAAAGAATGCCCACCCTTTATATAAATGGCTAAAAAAAGAAGCGAGTGATCTTGAACCAAGTTGGAATTTTTGTAAATATTTATTGAATGATAGAGGGCAAGTTGTTCGATATGCATCTGCTGCAATTAATCCGTTGGAAATGGAGAAAGATATCAAAGCGTTGTTAGCACGTGAAAAACTGAAGGGTGGCAAATTATACTATGAACATTTTGATGAGGATGAAGTAGATGAAGAACAACATGAAGAACTTTAAGAACACTATCAACGATAGATATTTATAACTTTGTAATTATATATTTTATACCTTTATGAGATTAATATGCACGTGGGTTAATTTTCGTGGATGCCATATATTCCTATCATATGTATATATTTTTAAGTAATTTCATTGCCTTCAATTCCCAATTATTGACTTGATTCTGTGAAGTTTTCACGAAGTATCGGGCATCTTTTTTTTTTTACGAAATATCTGGTTAGGCAAATTCTATGAATAAGTATACACGACATGGGCAAATTTTCACTAAATTTGAATATATCACACGGAGACAAATTTTCGCAATTTTGACCAAAATTCGCTAATCTCGGAAACAATTAATCTCCCTAAGGTAATAAACTTTTGTATTTTTTTTTTTTACGAAATATTTTTTAAATATTTATGAGAATTTCAAATTTTTATTAATATACAGTATTCAAGAAAAAGAAATTGTTTTCCTTTATCTAGTACTTGGGACGAATATCGTACTCTTATTTTTCATAAATTATTATTTTCGGAGACGCTTAGCGTATAAATTATTTGCGGAATTGATTAGATAATTTCCTGTGGTTCAGTACAATTCCGTGCGGGATTCCAAAAGTGAGAAATTTGACTGATCTAAAGTTCGACGAGCATGTACGGTTGAAAGTTGAAATGTTTGCACGAATTTCCCTTCTAATCAAATTCAAATATATGACTTGATTGTACAACCTCATTCCCAGGGCTTCTCTCTTGACGTTTAACGCTGTGACGAGGTTGTGTGGTTCTGGCAAATATAACGAACGTGTACTGTAAGGAATATTTTATTTCAACAATAAATACGTATCTTCCGAGTGGGCAAAAACTTGTTCAAAGTCGGTGCGGACTTTGAACAATTTTTTGTCCGCTGGATAAAATATATACAAGCATAAACAACGCAACCTCGTTCTCCGGGCTTCTTTTCGCTTTTTGAAAAAAGCCCTGGGAACGAGGTTGTAAACAACGCATAAAAACTATTAAACTATTCTGCAATGGATCGAGGTACGATATTTTTACGGTAAATTTTGTCAAACAATGCTTTATGCTAAACGATTATCACGAGATAGCAAAACAGGTCTAAAGCCTTTCTTATGACTATGTTTCCACAGAGCGAAATACATATGGGTATAACTGGATTATAACCATAACAGATCAAACTACGCATGTCCAGATATTTCGCTCAGCGAATTCGCTTCGTGGAAATCCACATAAAGTCAAAACATATCAATGCACACCAAGTTAAGTAACACACTAAAAACAAGCTGGGAAATCAAGAGCTCAGTTCGGACTGTAACAATTTTCCTCATGAAAATAGCTATTGTGCAACCATTGTTTCACCTCATTTAAAGTTAAAAAAATTACCTAATTCATAGCAATACATATAAACAATACAACTTGGTTGCAACACCACTAAACAAACGCTCCCATAGAAATCCCTTCTAAACTTTCTCTTCAAGGTGCGTGAAATATCTAAATCTAATAACATCCGGACTGAATATAACTGCGGAGGGATGTTTTTGGAGTAGTTTTCAGCTTTAGAACTAAAAACTATACAACTATACACAAGAAACATTCATCCACAGGTGATATCCGGCATTATATTCAGGCAAGAACATGTCAATAATTTTAGTAGTGATTGGTTTCTTCTGTGTGAATAAACCAATCAAATTTAATCATTGAGTTAGATCTCTTTCTTGCTGATAGTTGAAATAAGAATAAATAATCACTGTTGAGGAGGGTATTTTGAACATAGCTTCAGACTTTCTAACCTGAAGTTGTGCTAAAAATATGTCCTCCACAGTGACTATTTACTCTTATATCGACCACTGGATATGATTTTTCAAGCACTGTAACACAACAGCTGCCCAGTGATCAAACAATCAAAGTCAGCAGTAAAGAAAAGGAAACCTTGGCTAAAAACTCAAACTTAAAGATATATTAAAACATTTTTAGACAAAGTCAACAACTGCGTGAAAGACTATCAAAAGCGGTCTCAGATATCCCCATGCATATAGACTGTGTATTACCTTATATGGACTGCGTATTACCCTATATGGACTTATATGAACTGTGTATTACTTTATTTGGGCTCTATGTACTACTATATATGGACTGCGTATTACCATATACAAACTATGTGTTACTTTGCTCTACAAGGCAAATATAACAATATAATCAATTGTTATTGCAAAACCTCCTTTTTCGCCTTCGATGTTAGGTTTTCACGGGTGCTGCGGTTGGATATGGAAATTTTTATTACATCTTCGGATATAATAGAGCCTGGGGAATATCGTGACCACGTTTCAAGTAAAACGGAGTAGTAAGTTATCGGGATGTAGTACATTGCCCTCCCGGGTTATTAGACCCCCTAAAAGTCCGGGTCTTATAGGGTTAAAACAGTCGAAGGAATTATCTGTGACCGCATTCGGTTTCCGCACCAAAAACAGTTGCCGAAACAGAGTAAATATTCGCTGTAAAGGAGTGATTTTTGAAAAAAGCCAGAAGCTATGTTTAAAATTTCCTCCCGCATAGTAACTCTGTACTCTTATTTCGACCATTGAAAAAATATAAACATCATTAAAAACAAGCATGTATAGGAATAAGCATGCATAGTATCTGCGGGAAAGAGTGGTATGTCAATGACACACATGAGTGGATTATTTGTTTACACTTCTTCGCAGAAGACTTTTATAATTTTTTGTGAGCACTCGCACATTTTCTTGTACCAATTCTTGCTCTTTTTGGCCTTGTTCGTAAACTTTCAGGTAGAAATAATTTGTTTGCTGTCTCTGATGCATATGACTAAAATGAAGATAGTATTAAAATTAACTAAACTGAACATAACTGTCAGGCATCACCTGTGGAGGAGTGTGTGTTCGAATATAGTTTTCAGATGCAAAGCTAATAACTATATTAAAAAAACACTCCTCCACAGACGCTATCAGGAAGTTATATCAAGACTTGTACAAGTAAGTATAAATCATCTATGATGAAAAACATCGAGAGAACAATCTTCCTTTTTATTGATACCTAATATCCGGTGAGCAAAAGCTTGTTCAAAGTTTGCAGTAAAAACGTAAGAACAACGTCGAGCGAAATCTTCACTGCAGATCTTAATTTAAGAAATCTTCACTGCAGATCTTAACTTTGTCCTCCATAGAAACTTACAAGTTTAGATCTGACTCTTTTGGGTATTTCTTCATCTTCCAGATATAAATCACATCTTTTCACGTTTAGTATAGAACTATCTTCAAACCGTACCTGGAATAATTAAATGTAAGTTACTACAAGGGTATGTAACAAAAAAAAAAAAGAATATTCTAACCAAAATTATTTCCTGTTCTTCATTTAATATTTCTAACTTATTTTTATATAAATACAAAGCACTCTCTGTGACCCAAATGTAGGAGGGTCTAATATCAACAAGGGGGGAGGGGGTAGTAGGGGTGGTGTTAATGTAATGAAGTGAAAAGGGTATTTCTACATTAAATATGATAGATTGGGGGTGGGGTAAGTAATCGTTGGGGGGAGCTGAATTAATTTTTTTGATTTTTATTTGGATTTATATCCTCTTTCTTATACCTAATGCATAAATATTGTAGGTACAAAAGATAAAACTGACACGATGTAGCTAAAAAGCAAATTTTAATAGCGTCATATATACCGTCATAACTAATTGTCACACTCTACACCAAGCAAGGCTGAATATACCTGCCGGACATCACCTGTGGAGGAGCGTTTTTTGAGTAGCGCTGAACACTATACTAAAAAAATTCTTCTCCACAGGTGATGTATGGCAGTTAAATTCAGCCTTGACAAGTATTATATAAAATGCAATAATTATAGCCTCTGAATTCAGGAAAATCATCCGTTAATTTCCGAAATAGCAAATAAATATATTTGATAGTTGAGTTTTTGAAAATAAAATTGGATTATATGAAAATATCTAGATAGCTCTGTCTTTAGCTAGAATCACAAGATTCTTACCTTATCGTTTAAATATTCTCCAGGTTTAAGTGACGAAATAACTTTCCTTGGTGACGAAATTTTTAATCGATTAAATCTTTCACCAACGAATTTTTAAACCTGTCAGGTACTCGACTAATGGACAGGAATGTTCAAAACAAACAATTATTGCAAAATAAATTTGAACATTAATATCTTCGTCCTAAAGAAACTGACCCATAAGCTACTTCTGTGCATATTTTAATTACCTGGTATAACGACACCCCAGTATATTATTATGATTATATAATAATAACCCCCTCAAACAGAAATTTTACAGGAGAATATCTACGATAAAATGTGAAATATTAGGGGGTCATATGATTATATAATAATAACCCTCTCAAACAGAAATTTTACAGGGGAATATCTACGATAAAATGTGAAATATTAGGGGGTTACCTGGCATAAAGCTTCATACCAATGTCCAGTAACTTCAGCACGATATGTGATAGCATCGGGCCATAATATATTTACTACTTCCCCAGAAGGTAACACATTTGTTTTTGCATCGATTCCCTAAACAAATCATAATAATTGGAGGTTTTTTATCAGTTACAATTTTGGCAACATAATACTATACTCCAGTGTTCAAAGTCAGCAGTAAAGACGCTAAAAAAAACGTTGTTCTAGCGTCTTTACTACGAACTTTGAACAAAATGGTAACATAAGGAAATCAAATATTAAAAGTGAAAAATATTTCAATTTTAAATTTGACACTATTATCAATGTAAATAAAACCAACCCAGGACAGCGTCTCCCAGTTGGCAAAAACCTGCTCAAAGTCAGCAAAACGTTGTTCTAACGTCATTTTTGGTTTCAGGTTTTTGCCGGCTGGGGATAGCTTCAATTAATTCTTTTGTGACGGTGACCCGTATTTTCAATGTTTGGACGGTCATTATTTTGACATTTTTCACATTTTCAGGGGTAATAAAATAGCCAAAATATTAAAACTAGTATAGCATATTATTTGACTACAGTACAGAATTTCGATATAACGACACCCCAGTATAATATTATGATTATATAATAATAACCCCTTAAAACAGAAATTTTACAGGAGAATATCTACGATAAAATGTGAAATATTAGGGGGTCATACCTGGATATCTTCTGGAGGAAGATCAAAGCAGAATGATTTATCATCAAATACTACTTTATAATATAACATCATAGTTACTTCTAATACACGCCCTTTGTAAAACCTACAAATAGAAAAAGTGTTACGAACTTGCAAATGATTGGTTCTTCAGGAGAAATAAACCAATCAATCATGTAATTGCGATAGGTCTTTACATGATGGTTCTTCTTTTGCAGATTTAATAAGTGCTAATGAGAACAGATTCCCCGATGAAGGAGATTCCCCGATGAAGGACCTTCCATAGTTATTCGAGATATGGCGGAGTGGAATGATGCATATGTTAGTTAGTTGTAGCAGTGTTCGAAATAGGAACAAATAGTCACTGGTGGAAGAGTGATTTTTTGAGCATTGTTTCAGATTAGAAAGCCTGAAGCAATGTTCAAAAATCTCTCCACTGTAGTGATTATTTGTTCTTATTTCGAACACTGTGTAGCTTTTATATTGAAAGGAATATATCCCCAGCCTTATACCCAATATTACCACGATGAGATTTTAGGTGATAATTAAAGCTTTGCAATCATTATTACAATGGCCATAAGAGCAAACAATCACTGTGGACCAGGGTGCGCTATATAATTATAGCGCTCTCTGCTGTGGACGAAGGATTTCTGAGCATTGATTTTTTGTAACCTATGTAAGGGGCCATCTCCAAAATTCGTTACCAGGGGAAGAGTGCTGAATCAATGACCTTGCAATTGATTGGTTTCTTGAAGAAACCAATCAATTGCAAGTTCATTGACTTAACACTCTTCATCATAGATTAGTTTTTCTCAAAACTATTGAAGTTTACTTTTTTAAAAGCTGCTAAGATATCTGCTTTTGGTAACGAATTTTGGAGATGGCTCCTAAATAGATGTACATTTTGTAAATATTGCGTGGCTGTTCTAGCTTTGCTTTTATTTCTATGTAGCTCTGCAAACGTCCAGTGTTCGAAACAAGAACAAATAATCCACCATGAAGTGATTTTTGAGCATATAATCAGCAGGCTACAAAGCCTAAAGTTATATAAAAAATCCCTCCTCCACAGTAATTACTAGAGTAAGATTTTCAAGAGATATTATTTACCTGCCATTTTTATGTTTTGCTATTGCTACATCACCAGTAGATACTTCAGGTAGTTCACGTTTTTCATTCTATAAAAACAAACGAAAAAATCATCTAAACATCTGCAGTCAGCCCAGCTAAAAATTAAAGATAATCATTTAGCATAAGTAACGATCGAATGGCGTATATTTCGAATGTTCGATTGTGCTCACAGTCAGATTAATTTTACAGAAGAGGGGCCTCGGTACATAAATACAACAGATACACGTGCTCTAACGAAAACAGCCGAATGTGGTAGCTACTTAGGAGCCATCTCCATAATTCGTTACCAAAAGCAGATATCTTAGCAGCTTTAAAAAAAGTAAAATTCAATAATTTTGAGAAAAATTAATCTATGATGAAGAGTGTTAAGTCAATGAGCTTGCAATTGATTGGTTTCTTCGAAACGAAGAAACCAATCAATTGCAAGATCATTGATTCAGCACTCTTCCCCTGGTAACGAATTTTGGAGATGGCTCCTTATGCTAGATGATTATCATCACTAGCTGATTGAGCATATTCACTAGGCGAATTCTTAAATGAAGCTATTATATTGGTTGAAAGTGACGTCACCTATTGTCCCACACAAATATTAGGAGCAGATAAATGGAAATAGAAGGAAGGTGCTAATTACATACATTACAAACCTGAAAAAAAGCTGTCAGATATCACCTGTAGAGAAGCGTTTTTAGCATAGTCTTATGCTGAAAAACACTCCTCTACAGTTATTTTAAGGTACAACTTCCTCTTTTGTATTACCTTAAACAATTTTTGTTTGATATGTTTAGGACATAACGTTTCAATAAGTACTGGCCAATCGCCAAGATATAAAGGAATTCCATGATGAAAACTGCATGTTACATGAAAAGGCGTAGCACATTTACCACATTTGCATTGAACACACGCACCACGTGATGCAAATGATTTTGAGTTGTCACCACAGTAGATGCAATTCTATAAATAGTAAGTTATATATTAGAATGTGAATATTAAAGGGAAACTCTCGGTATTCCCCTGTGAAGGAGCATCTTTGGGGACTAATTTGCAGCCTGTTGACTGCAAATTAGCCTCTAAAGATGCTCCTCCACAGGGGAATGCCTTCGTGAATTCAGAGGCCAGGAACACGAGCAAATAATCACAGCGGTGGTGTTTCAGATATGCTCAAAAATCATTTCTCCACAGTGTTTATTTTTTTTTCATCAACACTAGTAAACTTACCAGTTTTTTCCTTGCAGGATTTAGTTGGCTAGTATCAATAGGTCCTCTTAATTTTTTATCTTGAAATGAAACCTCTGGAAATGCAATAGCACATACAATATGACACCAACCACCGGTAGTAGTTTGTTTCAGTGCACCACCTCTGATTAAGCATAGACAACATTTGATATCTCTTTCAATACCATTTAAAATATCTGTATCTCTCTCAGTTCCATTTAAAACATCCATATCTGTTTCAGCTCCATTTAAAACATCCATATTTCTCTCAGCTCCATTTAAAACATCTATATCTGTTTCATATCCATTTATAGCATCCATATTTCTCTCAGCTCCATTTAAAACATCCATATCTGTTTCAGCTCCATTTAAAACATTAATATCTCTCTCAACTCCATGTAAAACATCCATATTTGATACAGCTAGATGGCCAGTCAATATAGCAGATTTTGTAGTTTCCATGTTTTTAACAGGAACTGTGTTAACATAGGTGTTATCAGTGCTATCATCATCAGAAACCTTTGTTAGATTGTCAGTATTAGTGCCACCATCTGAGTTCTTGATTGAGTTAGTATGCTCTAAAGTTCCAGAATGTTCTATAAATAAACTAGTTGGGATGTTGTTTGTATTTGTAATATCTAAACTATTGTTCGAATTATTATGACATAAAATTTCAGAGCTTTGTAGAGCCAGAAGATCTGTTACATTGTTGTTACTTACATCATCTAAACCGTTGGTTGAGTTATTATAAGATGGAGATAAAGGAGTATGTATGTTGTGAGTAACAATGTCATTGTGAGTTGTGCTAGATGTTTTCGAAGTTTCTAAATCAGGAGGAAGAGTTTGAATGTTTCCATTAAAATGTTCTGTTGAATATGAATGTTCTGCTGTAATATTATTGATTGCAATTTGTGAGTCCACAGCTGAGCTACCATTTTTATTTTCTGCACATTGTGAGCCCACAGTTAAGCTACCATTTTCATTTTCTGCATATTGTATGTCCGCAGCTGAGGTACTATTTACACTTTCTTCGTATCGTGAGTTCACAGCTATGGTACCATTTTTATGTTCTGAATATTGTGAGGCCATATTTTCACTACCATTTTCATTTTCTACATATTGTGAGATTATAGTTGAGCTGCCATTTTCTTCTTCGCTAATTTCCATTCTATTTTCTTCTTTTATAGTAAGTTCATTATGTTCATGTAAGTACCTGTATTTATCAGTAAGTTCATTGTGTTCACGTAAGTACCTGCATTTATCACAGTACCATTTGTTAATGCTTTCGTCTATGTTGACACCATAACAAGCTGAAACAAAAGAGTTATGTAATGTTAGATGCAGAATTTTATTACTACAATCATGGTAAATAATATTGAGAATAATGCACAACGTTTTACCTAGTGCATGCAGGCGTTTTTTCCTGATGCAGAGGTCTAGACATAGATAAAATTAAAATATCCAAAAATGCCTGAGTACTAGAACGCCATACAGAACCAAGTAAGCCATTCAGACTAAAAACCTAAACTGCTAAGTCTCAAGTCCATGAGATGGGACCAATCCATTGCAAGATCATCGACTCAGTACTCTCCTCTGTAGATTTTATTTTTGAGATGCTCCACAAACCTGAATATACCGATAAAGGCAACATAAATTCTCTACAAAATTATGACTTGAAAATGTCTAAGCCTCAAAAAATAGTCAAATATCACATGTTGAGGAGTGTTTCTTGAGTACAGTTTTCAGCTGCAAAGTTTTCACTCCTCCACAGGTGATGCCCAAAGGCTTGCTAACTTACTACTATGTACAGCAACATGACATTGCATACAAATTAATAACTGTAATTCTTGTTCTACTGTTTCTCCAAACATTAGATTAAATGCTGCTTCCATTGCTGTTTCTTCAGAGTTATTCAACGCAAAGCATAACTCTGTCACTAAACGTTTACCAGATTTCAACAAACTTAACGAATGACGTTTGTTCACCTTTTCATGTTTGCCAGTGTACAAGGATTCAGCCTAAAGAAAGGTAGAGAGAGGTTTCTGTGATAAGGTATGATTGTGAATTTACTACCACATATTTCCATACATAGGCCCTAACTCTCATCCCTTTATCAGTATATTCAAGTTTGTGGAGTGTCTCAAAAATAAAATCTACAGAGGAGAATACTGAGTCAATGATCTTGCAATGGATTGGTTTCTTCATACCGAAGAAACCAATCTATTGCAAGCTCATTGACCTAACACACTTCTGTAGATTCATTTTTATGAATTTTAGTTGATTTAACCCTAACAAAAAAGTTGGTTTTGTAGTGAAATTTTGAGATGGTCCCTTATGAACAAAGATAGGCCCAGAGCTTATAAATGCGCTAGGGATTGGTATATGGAACTCATATTGCTTAGCAAAAGTTGTTCATTGTTAGAAAACAATGGAAACGTTTTATGAAACTAAAGTAATAAAAACAGAAAAAATGTTTAGCAATACTTGAAAAATGATTTGCAAAATGTGAAGTGCAATGGAAGTGCAACCCCTGAATTCATACCCTGTGCATAGAAATATGGGATGCAGTGATCAAAATAAGTGCAAATAATCACCGTGGAGAAGGTTTTTTTGAGCATAGCTTCAAAGACCCTCCTCCACAGTGGTTATATACTATTTTTACTATTATTTCAACCACTGTGTTTCAATTATTGGTAAAATTATTCCAGGATTATATTTTAATTAAAGCAGCCACCAAGTGGGCAAAAACATGTCCAAAATCAGCAAGATGCTAGAACAATGTTGAAAGTAATGTATTTACTGCAAATTTCTGGAAAAATACCAGTAAGAGGAATTCTATCAATGAATTTGTTGATAATTTATTGGTTCATCAGAAAGAAGGAAAGAAATCCATCAAAACATTCTCCAAAGCTACAGTTTACTAACAGATGCAAAGCTCTCAAAAGTTTGTTCCAAAAGTAATCTGTGCAGAAGGGTGCTAGGTCATCAAACTTGCAATGGATTGGTTTCTTCGGTGCAAGTAACCAATCCATTGCAAGATCGTTGACTCAGTACTCTTCTCCATAGGTTTAATTTTTGAGATCTTCTCTTCTTTGTAGGCAACTTACATCAGATTGGCTAAAGTATACACAAACAGCACATTTAGTCTCTGTATCAGCTAGCAGCTTGTTCAGGGAAACCTCTTTACTAAGTGAAGGTGGCACATAGCTCCAAACATATTTCAAAATTGCGGCATGTAAGGACGGATCTAGAAGTAAGAAATAACATGATCAATATTTGCAACAATTATACAGAAATATACATCGACCAATGGCAATTATTTTCGTGGACATTCATTTTCAAAGATTTTTGGCCAAATCCACAAATAAAAGTGCCTGAAAATAAGTGCATGTAAAAAGTCTATTATGAGCTCGTTCATGAAGAGTTTACTTTAAAAGCAATTTGTTGATCTATGAAAATAAGTGAATGCAAAAAGTCAACAGTATTATGAGCTCAGCTGCAAAAACAAAATGCATCTCTTAGTTTTCAATGTTGCAGTTTTTGCATCTTTACAGCAGGCGTCGAACAAGTTTTTACCCAATGGAATACACACACACGATTTTTCATATAAGAAATCCATAGAAATACCTCAATTTGCTACTATTTTTGGCAGCAATTGGGAAGAAATTCCCATTAGTTCAATGAAAAACTGAATATAATAACACAACAAACGAGTTATCACTCCTAACCGATATATTGCTTTCTTTATCTGCTAGACAACATAAAATATATGTGTTTCATACATTGGGCTCCATATAAAGAGGTCATCTAATTTATCTATGTCGGGGGACTAAATTCTTCTTGCACCATTGCTAATCTATTGCCTCTTACTGTCTAAAACATTTCGCTTGCGAACAGAATAGGCCTTCAGCGCGTGCTTTGCAAACGGTAAATACTGGTTTTCTTTCTATGAGATTTTCCCAACAACCATTGGATGGTTGAAAGTGGAAAGTATTCTTATCAAAAGATGCTCACTCACTCTGAAAGCATACTAATGAGCTCAAAAATAAATAACTTTAATTTTCTCCTACTGGAATATGAAAAAACTAAAATGTATGTCAGAAAGATTTGTTAAAGGACTTTTTAAAAAACAAACTTTTAAATTGTGCTAAAAATAAGTCACACTTAAATAACATCTACAGAGGAGATTACTGAGTCAATGATCTTGCGATGGATTCATACCAAAGAAACCAATCCATTGCAAGCTCATTGACACAACACTCTTCTGTGCAGTTTTATTTTTGTTGAAGTTGGTCAAATTTAGTTTCTTTAAACCTATCAAAATTTTCCCTTTTTTTGGAACAAAATATTGAGATGATCCCTTTTAAGAAACCACATCGGTACTTTTGAGAAATTAAAGATGGACATCATTTACGAACAAGAACAAATCTGTAAAGAAGAGTGCAAGGCTCGAAATAACAGCCGGTCATCACTGTGGAGGAGAGATTTTTCAGAATATTTTCAGCCAACTTGGCTGAAA